>JAQQPU010003608.1:39535-57844 GCA_029168905.1 Artemia sp. Kazakhstan ARC1039 | reverse complement strand
TGTAGAGGTGTGCAGTACTACAATAAAACCTGCAATAAAAATAGATCGACATCGAGGGGCTACATGGGCCACGCATTTGACCCTTCCACCATCTGTCCCGCCCGTTAACTGGCCCTCGCGGTTTTTCAAAATGGACAAACCTACGGTTGACCCCCAAAAAATTACAGTAAAACTGTTTTTACACCGTGTTGTAAAAAAAAAACTAATTAAAGCCGAAGAAACTCTCTGAAAATTTGCATAAATGCTCGACGCAAAGCTTTATGAATTCAATGATGCTGTTGATTACAAACCTGTGGTTCATATTGTGTTGCGGGAACCCAATATTATTATGAAGAACACCTCTACCACGACTAATCCCACCACGATTACTACTACCACGGTTCTAAAAATAATTCAATAAACTTTTTCTTTAAATGATAACAGAGTGACATTGAAATTTAAATCAAACAGAAACTGTTTCGTATATGAGAGAGGCTGCACCTCCCCCAAACTCCCACTCTTTACGCTAACGCCTGACTTTTTGTCCCCAATGCTTGAAGAATAACTGTTCAAACAAGGGTAATTGGAATGGGATAAACATAACTTTCTATAATGCCTTAAGACCGAAAAAGCTTATTGAAGTGCATTTCCTTTAAACAATACAGTTTTCTATTCAAATGTTCTAAAAGGCAATCGTAAATAGAAGATGCGCAATTTCCCTTTTAATTATATTTCATAAATGCTTTCAAAAGAACACTAAAACTTAAGGTTGATGAGCAGTGGTAACGGAAGGAGGGGATAGCTCGTTCAACTGACCAAAATGAAAAATGTTAATTGTAAATTATGTAATTTGTTAATTGTTTACGTGTAGTATTTGTTATTGAGAGAACATGTTTGACCTTTAGTGTCCAATCCAAAAAGACGAAGAGCATTCAGGTAAACCTTTTAGAGAATATTGAGGGGAGTGATGAACTAAATCCAAACGCATTATGTGCAAAGGTCGTCAAAAGGGCTAAACTCAGGAATGACTGTGTGTAGGCTGTTAATTTGTAACTTTCAGGAAATGATAATGGTGATGATGAATTGACCAAAAAGGCAATATTTGTACGCTTTTTCTGCTACTACGGCTACTGCTTCTATAGTGAGTACTACCAAGGCTGAGAGTATTGAAGTGAAAATTAGACGGAATGTCGAGGGGAAAGTTGAATTAAATCAAAACATTGACTCAAAATATCACGGATTACCGTTCCAAAACCAAGGCATCATGAGGGGATGTTCAACTGGCCCAAAGGCAACATGCAACACTACTAATACAACACTACTATTGCTTCTACTGCTCCTACTCTTATGATACTAGTACTTTTAAGACTTAGGGTAAATTTGAGAAAATAGGTAAGAATTTGAGAGAATGTAGAGGGGAATTTTATCTAAATTAAAACATACTGTGTGCATGCAGATTGTCGAAAGGGCGTATCTCAGGAAAGGATTAGGGTATTAAGTTGCAACTTTCAAATAAATGCTTAAAGTAGAAGATCAATTGACAGAAAAGCAATATTGGCACGCTACTGCTGCTACAACCACAACTACTGCTACTACTTTTACTCTGCTACCACCGTTTCTACTACCGCTATAACTACTGCTTTTGTAGCGGCTATTACGAAGGCTGAGGTTAATGAAGAAAATTTTGAGCGGTAAGTTGAACAAAATCAGAAAATAGTATGTGTATACCGATTTTCGAAACGGTGTATCAGCAATATCTTTGGAATAGCTTACCGTATCAGGCTGGAGCTTACAGGGCATCACTAGGGGGATGTTCAGCTGGCCAAAAACCAACATGTGCATATTATTACTGCTATTATTCCTGCTTTTACTACAGTTGGTGCTACTACTAATACAAAACTGCTACTGCTACTACTGCTCCTACTTCTGCCACTACTAATATGACACTAGTACTATTATAAACTAGGGGTATGTAGGTAAAAATTTTTGAGAATACTAAGGTGAAATTTGATCTGAATCAAAACACTCTATGTGCATGCAGATTATCAAAAAGACGTATCTCAGCAATGGATCGGAAAATTAAGTTAGAATTTTCTGAGCATAATTAGAGGGAAAAATCAATTAACCAAAAGGCAATATTTGCACGCTACTACTAATGCTATTACCACTGCTACTACTACTACTATAACTACTGCCACTACTGCTTCTATTGCAACTACTACTAAAGCTAAGAGAATTAAGCTTAAAATATGAGAAAGTATTGAGGAGCTCCACTAAATTAAAACACACTAGGGATTTGCAGGTTATCGAAAGGGTAAATTGGCAGTGTTACAGCCCTTGACCCCGATTCCAAGATAAGTGTCTTTTTCTTTTTGTTTCTTTTGTTGAATTAAATTATTCCCACTCTGGGACTCCCTGAGTCATACCTCCATTTCTTTTGACTTCTAGTCTTTGGTCTTTCCTTTTAGTGTAATATTTTCATCTCTTAGACGGTTTGATTAGCTTGAACAGTAATTGCAAAGTAAAATGACTCATCCCTGTTAAAAATGGATTTTAAGACATCGGATTTGGCTGAGATTTGCCGAGGGTGAAAGAGGCAATGAGTTTATTTGTTTAGGGATGACCTTTAGCTTTACGTGGCCTCCTGGGAGGGCTGGGATTGGCTGACCCCATGCGTCATATCTCGGGTCATGTCCCGAGCTGGCAGCTATTTTTCAGTCTTGTTATACAATTTTAATTGAGAAAAAGTAAGCTTATTCTGTCTACTTTTGAATTCTTTTCATTTGCCTAGAGTTGAGAAAGGTTATTTGATTGAGCAGAGTTTGATTACAGGGAGAGTCTTGGGTTATTTGAGGTATCTTTACTGGGGAAAAAAAGAATTTCAGGCGGTTTTTGAGCTTTATGACGGTGGCCCTTAGAGTGGGGCCTTTTGCCGATTAGTTTGGCACATGCATACCGTGGAAATTACATTCCTATCCCTCCTATTTATCGAAAATCGGTAAGGGCAGAACACGTAGAATTCATAGCGCGTTAGAGTTGATTGTGTCGCCGTAGTGCCAGAGGATTTACATCAGTGGCGCCAGGATGGACCCTGTCAGCCTATTAGATTTACGAATATCGAGGGTAGAATAGTCTAGAAGAGACTGTGAACCACTCGGCTACTATACCATACCATATTGGAGGCCACTTACACTAGCACCAACAGACATTACACTGGTGTCGCTAGGCCAGAATACTGATGTCAGCTAAAGACTAGGAACACTACTGGGACACCATTAGGGAATTGAACATGATTTTCTGAAGATACGAATTAATTTAGGGGAGGGGATAGCCCGTGTAACTGACCAAGCGGCAACATATTCATACTACTGTTGCTACTAGTGCGAGTGCTATTACTGTTAATACCACTACTAGTTCTACAAGTAGTACTACTAATACTCCTAATACTGTTACTACTATTAAAACTATGGCTAAGTGTGTGCTGGTGACATTTTCAGTGGAATATGAACTGAGTCACAACACGCTGGCTGCATACAGACTGTTGGAAGGGCGTATCAGTAATATCTTAGAAATGTCTTGGCGTGTAAGACTTGATAAGACTTTAAGGAATTATATTATGAGAAATATAAATTTTCAGCTCGAAATAAGGATTGTTTTCAATAAAATGCAAATTATGTTATGGTCTTCAGAAGGCATTGGGGGCGTCAACCCCACGCATCTCAGTTTCTGCTCGTTTTGAGTCGGACTCGGTTATGTATTCGAATTCCCATTCGTTTTGGATTTTATTTATTTATTGATGGTTATTTTTCGCAGTTTTAAGCTTGGAAAATTATTTGACCTAATTGCTGCTCATTTTTGGTTTAATTTAGCTCTTTATTTTTCTTTGAAAAATTTATTTCATGGAAAGTTTTTTTTTATTAATTATTACAGGTAAGGGGTAGTTTTATATTGCCACCTAGGTCGGAAACTGTTATAATGTAAGTTCTGAGCTCTTTCATTAGATATACCAATATTAAAAGGTTTCCAGGGGCTATTAACTTCAGTTTTAAGTCACACATCGAAAGACACAATTCTCATTAAAAGTCTGAGACAATTTAGGGACTTGGAAGTAGCATTCGGTTGTCAGACCGTGGTCATCTTGATCGATGAGTGGCTTGGAACTTGCCCTAGTATGCGTACTTATTAATCTTTCTTCTATGCATTTTGGGCTAAGACAAATAATTTCTCAACCTTTCCTTTCAACATATGTTTAAGAGTTAGTAGATTGGTTTCATTAAGGTTTCGCTATTACTACAGTGAAGATTAGCTGCAGCATTAGGAACCTGCAATTTTAATCTGTAACGATTTCCACGATTGAAAACGATAAGGTCCAACTCACTACGAAGTCAGTATATAGTTTTTTTTACCATTTATGTGCATTTTTAAGCCAATATATAGTTTTTTATGTATATATATAATTCCCTTCTTATACCATGGCCATCTTCGGCGATGAAGAGTTTGTAACTTTTACCTGTGAGTGTATCTATTGTTGGCTTCTGATGTATCTGTAGATAATTTCGGAGACCACACTGCCTTTCCAAGACGATAAATAGAAGTTCAAATAGGGATCAAATCCTTTTAATAGACAGTGTTTCACAAACAGTGATAGAAATTCACAAAAAATACCAGATATTCGGTCACCGTATCATGACGGTAACTTAATTTGTGACCGAAATATCTGGGTTTTTTTTTGTGAATTTCTATCACTGTTTGTGAAACACTGTCTATTAAAAGGATTTTATCCCTATTTGAACTTTTATTTATCCATGTGTATCTGAAAATATAAGAAATTTGTTTCCATGTCCGCTTCGGAGGGGACATGTAAATAACAGTTGCTTGGTAGAGGACGTTCATCTTCAAGCATGAGGCGTTGGAAACTTGTGCAAATTAGTTTGCCTTTTTCTGGTGTCCCTGATGTATTTGGCACTCGATGGGGAGTTTTTAATCGGCATAGAGTACCCTCTTTCGTGAAAACCGATGTTTTGTACGAGCTGATACCATATATGTCGTATTTATAAGTAATCGATAGCGAAGAAGCAAAAGTAAAGTGTTTCATTACTAATATATCAACTAATAATAAAACTACGTCAATTATAAATGAAGAGGTATCAATTAGAAAACTTTTCCAAAAAAGAAGCTATTCTATGAGAAGGAAAGAATCATATTGAAACCTAAGACTAGGAAATGTAGTCATATACTGACTATATCATATAATGATATACTATATTATATATCATGTAGTATCATATAGAATAACTAGTCATATAGTAATTCAATTTTAAAATGAAGAGAAACTGCTATCGTTGAATAAATCAAGCCCGAACAGATGAAAAAAAAAATAGATAATAAAACACACAGAATCTACCACAAAGAGGAGTAGGCCTATCGTTCCCTAAACATTCTAAAGACAAGAGCATCATTAGCGTTTTAATGAAACTAAAAATAAGTTTGCAGTGTTTTATCTTTTAGCTTATAGTTACAACATTGAAAAATAAAAAATTGCTGGGACTTTCAGGAATTTATTTCAATAAGTATTAAACAGTAAGTCTACTTCCATTAGGTCTTCCTGTTAATCTTGATTATTATGATAATTGTCTTATTATTATTAGTATTATTATTATTATTATAATTTTCATTGTTTTTGATATTCTGAAAAACTTAACCATGCCATTCAAAATACATTTCGATTTGAATATAATGAAAATGTCACGAAAGTCGTTCAGATGGTGGTAGGGGTCAGTACCCCCACTCTTATGGAAACCGTGATTAGCATTGATATATGATTGTTTGGTACTTTCCCATTATATGGGCACCTCGGCTATAGACAGTCGAATGAATGCAGTGATTGAGACTCGTAAAGCGGGTAATTGTTATTTAAATTGATCGAAGAGCGTGGTTTCTCATTGAATTTACAATATTTAAACTGTTGTTTTTTGGGGTTTAGGGAGAGAAAAAGGTACCTAGGCTAGGTTAGGTTACGTATTTAATATATGCAATGCTTTAACCCCCCCCCCCCCCCTCCCCTAGTGTGCAAATATATAGCCCAAATTTGTTTATAAACTATTATATATTCATCCTATTTTATTTTATTTCATTAGCATTAACCAAACTTGACTTTTTAGAAGTGCCCATATAATGGGAAAGTACCGATTGTTTTTTATGTGTTGTTGTTGATGTTCGGAAAAACAGAAAACACGAATAGCATGGAAATAAAGTCCAATCTCAGTAAAACGTAAGTGGCATTCTGGTCTTTAGAAGATTTTCTTTTAGGGGGAGGTGTGCTTACTCCTTTTTTGGTAAATTATGTTCATTTTAATTTTAACATGGTTACTATTTTTATGTTCGTTGTGATTATCATTTTAATTTCTGGTCGTTTCGGGTTTCATTCGTTCATTCTTAGTAGCGTAATTGATGTTCGCTTCAAGTTTGAATTACTGTGCGTCTTTATTTCTAATTGCCTTGGGTTTTGATATGGTCTCTTTACTTTTCTTAAGAAAGAAAAATAGTTTTGAAGACATTCTTTCTTAATAAAGATTAAATAAAGCTGAGCGATCGAACCAAAAATGATAAAAAAAAAGTCGTTATTGGCAAAATTGTTGGATCATTTCATCTTCTTGAGCGAAGACTGCATACCTTCCGATGAAATGGTTCGAACAACGCACTGTCATGCTTTGGTAAAAACAGTCTTAGCTTCGAAATGTTCGGTTGAGGATTGAATTAATAGAACTAAAAATACGCCTATAACGGTTAAAAAGATTAAGTAATCTCAAACTCGAGGGACCTGTTTACATCTTTCGCTATTAATTGTACTTCCATAAGATGCTTTATCGCTTGGTATATTCCACGCAGTCAAACGGGCACGGCACAGACCACAATTATAATCACGTTTAGGTTCTTGTTTAATATTAAAAACAGCCCCAACGGGAAAATAATCAAATGCAATCCAAAGACGCAGCCAAAACTTAACTTTAGATTTAGTCAACTTTGCCTCAATATCAATAATTCTTAAAGGCTCTGTTTCAGCAACAGACTCAGCGAACACCGCAACTTGCTAGAAGGGAGATAAAAGTTTGAAGGAAATGGTAAGCCACAATATTTGAATAAAAATTGCGTTAATAATGACAATGTATAGGAAGACATAAGCACGTCTCCAATTAAGTTGTACTTGCTGAGCCAATTTGATTTGGATACAAAGTGATGCAACTTTCACCAGGCATAAGAAGTCACCTTTTAAAGTCAGGCGGTCACCATCACTCTGTGCTTCATCAACGTTAAGAGTATTAATAATAACAGAGTCGATTGTTAACTTATTTGATGCGACAACGTTAACGAGATTAGACTAGTATCCGCCTTCTTCTTCCGCCTCTGTTATATATGTAATTTTTTAAAGGGTTGATTCTTCGTTTCAATATGATGTCTACTAGGAAACGATTCCAACAGAAGAGTAATTTATTCGAATCTTGATGGATATTACACTTCATACGACCAGCTATGAGCATTTTGTCCCTACTCTAGAGCGACATTTGGTGAATGCAGTTAAAGAAGTGATATTTTGCTAGTCTTTTTAATTCAACGCATTTAACTGAACCCCCATTCAATCTTTACCGCCGTTTAATTCAACTCTATTCAGCACAACCTCATTTAACTCAACTCCATTGTATCTCTACCCAAGTTCCTCTCAACCACCATGCAATTTAACCCTCGTTAAGCTTGACCCCATTAAACCCAACCATTTTGCTACTCAAACCCCGCTTAACTCAACCCAAATTAAAATTCATTCTCAACAGCAAATTGTGTTAGATTGAAGGGGGGGGGGGTAATTTTGCTGAGCTTGGCCACATCTAAAGAAAATATGCTAATAAAAGTAATACCATGGGATTCCTTATTTTATGTTCTTTCAATTACCATGTTTGCTTTTCTTACAATGCACCCCCCCCCCTCCTCCTGAGGCCTGATAGTCCCAGATATAGTCTTTTGCTATATATGAATATCAAAAACAATAACATTCTTGCTTAATTATCCGGTTATCACGTTTCTTTCTATTGTTATCCACATTTTAAAATCATTTTAAGTAATATTTTTATGCAGCAATTGTATTAAAAATTTTTGGTGTAAAGCTCTTCACGGGCTCAAGAATGCGAGAAACCGGTTAATAAAGACAATATGACGTACCGCGAGATGCAAAACAACGGATTGTTGGGGGAGTATCCATACTTGGGACATTTCATACTTTAGTTCCTTGTACATATTCATTATTTAGTACATATTCATTGGTTCCTTATGAAATAGAATTTGTGGGTCTAAAGAGTTCTTTTTACCATTTCAGATTAAAATTGAATTACTTCAGTGACAATGTTTGGTCCCATACTTGTCACAAGTATTGGTCCTTGGGACGTGTCCTATTTATGACAACTATAAACAGAAATGAAATAGCCAGGGCTATTTTGGTTTGGCATGTTAAGATGTCTTGACATCTTGGAAGCTTGCGAATTAGCCCATGAGTATGAAAAAAATGGACTGTTGTATCCTTCAAGTTTGAAGACAAGAAAAGAGCAGGCAAGAAATGGTATTATGGATTTATGTCACAAAATCAAAGCCTTTCACACAGAAAACCTGAAGCAACTAGCCTCTCAAGGGGAACCAGTTTTAACCAGTACAATGTTAGCATCTTCTTCTCAAAGTTACTTGGTGTTATGATCAGGTATGCTCTCACTCCTCAGAGTATATGGAATATGGACGAGCATGCCTTGACCACCATGCAAATGCCACTCAAAATTGTCGCTGAGATAGGAATATGTCAAGTTGGAAGAGCAGCTTCTGTAGATAGAGGACAGAGTTGTCACAATTCTTGCCTGTGTTTCAGCATCTGGAAACTCAATTCCACCAATACTGATCTTCCCAAGGAAAATTCAGCAGCAAGGATGACTTTAGGGGCTCCATCTGTTACTGTTGCTTGCTTTAGTGACGGTATCTGGACTACAGCTTCAGTGTTCATTGAGTTTCTTCATTACTTTGTCTCTACTGTATGGCCAAGCAAAGAGAAGCCTCAGCTACGTATCATGGATAATCACAAATCTGATTTATCTGGTGAAGCAATCCATGTAGTAAAAGATAACCATGTGATCATGTTAACCTGGCCTCCACATACGTCACACAAACTACAACCACTTGATCCTGGGCTATTCTACTCTCTGAAATCCCATTATAAAAAAGCTATTTCCAATTTCTTTGTGCGAAATCCCCCCTTTCTAGGCGTTGCTTATATCCTTTCATTCACCCCATTGAGGTTTCCAAGCAACGGGTATTTGCCCATTTAATGATGACGTTTTTGTCAACAATGACTTTTCGTCATCAGCTGTAACTGACCAACCATTGAGTGAGCCTGTATCTGAGGCAAGAGATGAAGACATGACTTCCTCAAATCCAGAAAAAGAGGGAGGTGTAGCCTCTCAACACACAAGTCATCTGCTCTTCAATCCAGACAATTTCATTTGTATGATACGGCCATATCCAAAAGCTCATCCGAGAAATACCACATAAAGAAGTTGACCAAAAAGAGTGTCCAGAATACTGCGGATACTCCAGAAAAAAAAAATCGAGGATTAGGCTATGCTCTGGAAAGCTAAAGAAGTGAAAGCGGCTCTCACAAATCCGAAAATCATCAGAAATCACTCTTTATTGAAAGTGACAGCAGCCCAGAAGAGGTTTCAGTCTTGGAAGAAGTTTCATGATCCGATGAAACAGATCCAAAGGAAGGACCTTCAGTTGAGAGGAGCCCTCCTTTTTCTGCTTTAAATGTTGGCGACTTTGTAATGGTTCTTGAAAAAGAAACAAAAGAAGGAAAATGCCACATTGTTGGTGAAATCATTTCAAAACTTGCAGAAGAACAAGAAGTAGAAGTTTGGTATTTCAAAATAATTGCTCCATTCTTGAAATTTGTCCCTTATAATGCTTTCTACTGATATAGTTTCACTGATACCACAAATCTCTTGCCTAATCCTGAGCCTTCAGGACAGACTACAAGGCAAACAGGACACTTTCTATTTCCTCTTGATCTATCAGAATTTGATGTACTATAAACACATGAACAGTGCTTTTCTTAATCCTTGTTTTACACATTTTACTTCTTCCTTTCTGTTTTTATAGTTTTACTTATTATATAGCTAAGTTTTTAGGCATTAGGGTCTTTCCAAGTATGATTACCACTTTTCCCATCTATAGAGCCTATACCATACTTGGAACGAAATGGGGGGGGGGGGTTGTGAAATTAATGCCTTTCCTTAAAAACTGAATGAGCTCATAGTTTCAAACCTCGGCGATAACTTTCTTAAAAGATACTGAGAGATTTTGTTTCTTCATCACAAAGCATGAGGGAGTTGGAAGCAAACGAAAATAATTGTCCCAAGTATGGATACTCTCCCCTATTGTTAGGGCTTTATCTAGGACTGTCAGTGTGATTCTAATAAGCGATACTAATACGGGAATCTAAGGGGAAACTAAAATAAGGAATATAATGGTACTAACTATATTAAGATGTTTCCTTTATAAGGGGTAGTCCGTAGTAAATATACCGAATTCTGTTGAGTTCAATGGGTGTTGAGCTTCATAGGGTTGGAGCTAAATGGGGGTTTCATTTCATGGGGGTTGAATTGTACTAGGGTTGAGTAGGTTGTAAACAGGGTTTGAGTTTAATGAGGTGGAGTTGAACGATGATTGAGTTTAAATGGGTTAAACTGAACTGAGTTGAGTTAAATGGGGTCAAAGTTACACGCACAACCAAGTTAATACGCCATCAATACAATTACAATCAATTGATATAAAGACACTAAGGGTTAATAGGAACAATGGGGCCCATCTTATTCAAACAGTGTGATGTACATATATCTGATTCTCAGCTAGACTGTATTTGGGTTGGCAGAAAAAAAACCTCTCTTAAAAACCAGCGCAATGCAGACTCAAAAGTGTACACAGGGTTTATTCGAAGGGAGGACGAAAACATTTTCTTATGTCGGGAGTCAAGGCCGTATCCAGGATTTTTTTCGGCTAAGGAGGGTTTACAAAAAAATTTTCAAAAATGCATCAAAAATTTGTTTATATTCATTTTGTTACGTTCTTACGAGTCGGACAAAAGTTTTGGAGGAGAGGGGGTTCAAACCCCTAACCTCCATCCCACCCTTAGATGCGGCCTTGGTGGGAGTCTATACCACAAAACATGCAATTTAAAAACCCTCTAAATGGTTCAGAGTTTCAAAGACACTCCTTACAGTCTTTCGACTCAATTTTCGTAAGTAACACCGAATTGAGTAGGGATTACCAAGGCATCTATATGTAGCCCTTTATATAAGATCTATTTAATTCAACGACTTATCATTTTGATTTTTTAGTCTTATTTCGATTTATGAAAATTATTAAATTTAAACTAATGGAAAAAATTCAAACACACGTTTTGGCAAGAACTTATACAGCAAAATGTTCTTTGGGTAAGTGGAACTTGAGGATACCTTTCAGAGTCAACCAGACATAATCTCGGTTCCAAGCCATTTACTTGTTGAATGTTAAAGACAACTAGGGAACTTAATTATCAAACGAAACTGGATCATCGGATAAGGATCGCGGAAGCATTGTGTTATTTCCCTTTTTTGGTTGACGGGATTTCACCTCGGTTTTCTTAATGGATTTCTAATCTGTTTTAAACGTAAGCAAAATAAGAGGAAAGGAAATAAACTGATGTCGTATAAAGGTCGACAAACAGTGAATCAAAATGTAAATGAAAAAGTCAATGAACAATTTTATTTAACACGATCCCCTGATAATTATATAGGAAAGGCGTGTAGTCACCGGCCTGGTGCATCTTTTCTTGCTTTTCTACTTTTTTTTTTGCAAGACCTGTATAATGCTATAGCCTGACAAAGGTTGGAAATGAGCTGAAGCTTTAATTTCACGATTTTCCCTGTTGATAAAATTCCTAGGTTCGTGTTTGGTACGAACCTGTATCTAGTAATAGGGAGACCGGTCATGCTAACAATCAATAAAATGAATGAGAATAGCATCCTTAATATTACTTGGAGAAACATAGGCTTTAAAAAACCAAGCCATGTTTCAAGAAAGGCTCACATTTCTTAGTTTGAATGAGTCCCAAGCAACGAAAAATAGAAGCTTTCTAATTCAGGCAAGAACAAAGAGAAAACTAAAAAAAAGACTCGTGTGTATTTCAATCTTGGGAATGGTCACTTCAGTTCTTAATTAATCATAGACAGCGCAATAACGCTGCCTAAGTAAGGAACAATGTTTTTTTTTTTTTTTTTTTTTTTTTTTTTTTTTTTTTTTTTTTTTTTCTTGGTCTTAGACCAGGGCACTTCGTATCGAAGGAGTTGTCGTAGAAACTTCGAAAAGGGCTCATTAGATTGGAAATTGGAGTGGCTTGTGCCTTTTTTAATAGCCGAAAGTGACTGGAAATCAACTAGCACCCCTTCCACGCCCACCATTTCCCCAAACACATCCAATCAAAATTTTGAGATAGCCATTTTGTTCAGCTTGGTTGATTTCCAGGTAGAAATTAGGTTTTTGAGGAGGGCAATTGGGGGCATATAAGGTTTTTATAGAAAGCTTTGTCGTAAAAACTTCAAAAAGGGCTCGTTCGATTGGAAATTCAAAGGGCTAGTGCCCTTTTTAATAGTTGAAAGTGATTGGAGGGCAACTAACCCTCCTCTCACGCCCAGCTATTCCCCAAACACATACAATCAAAATTTTGAGATAGCCATTTTTGTTAACCGTAGTTGAAAGTTCTGGAAATTAGGTCTTTGAGGACGACCCCCCCCCCCCCCCGCAACACTCAGAGCGAGGGTTGTAAGTTATGCCCTGGGGGCATATAAGGTTTTTATAGAAAACATTGTCGTTGAAACTTAAAACAGGGCTCATTCGATTGGAAATTGAAATGGCTACTGCCTCTTTTAATAGTTGAAAGTGATTAGAGAGTAACTAACCCCCCTCTCACGTCCACCTTTTCCCCACACACATCCAATCAAAATTTTGAGATAGCCATTTTGTTCAACGTAGTTGAAAGGTCCGGAAATTATATCTTTGAGCAGGACACTCCACCACAGCCCTCAGGGCAAGGGTTATGTGTTATGCCCTGGGGTCATTTAAGGTTTTTATTGAAAGCTTTGTCGTAGAAACTTGTAAAAGGGATCATTCGGTTATTTTTCAAAGGGCTAGTGCCCTTTTTTAACAGTCGAAAGTGATTTGAGGGTAACTAACCCCCCTCTCACGCCCATCTTTTCCCCAAACACATCCAAAGAAATTTTTTAGATAACTATTTTGTTCAATGTAGTTGAAAGTTTTAGAAACTAGGTTTCTAAGGATGACCCCCCCCCCCCCACAGCCCTCAGGGCAAGGGTTGTAAGTTATGCCCTGGGAGCATATAAGGTTTTTATAGAAGGCGATGTTGTAGAAAATTCAAAATGGGCTCATTCGATTGGAAATTCAAAGGGCTAGTAAACTTTTTAATTGTCGAAAGTGATTAGAGAGCAACTAACCCCCCTCTCACGCCCACTATTTCCCCAAACACATCCAATAAAAATTTTTAGATATCCATTTTGTTCAACGTAGTTGAAAGTTCCGGAAATTAGGTCTTTGAGGATGACAACCCCCTCACAGCCCTCGGGGAAAGGGTTGTAAGTTATGCCCTGGGGGTATATAAGGTTTTTATAGAAAGTGTTGTCGTAGAAAGTCCAAAAAGGGCTTGTTTGATTGGAAATTGAAAGGGCTAGTGCCCTTTCAATAGTCGGAAGTGATTGGAGGGTAACTAACCCCCCGCTCACGCCCACCATTTCCCCAAACACATTCAATCAAAATTCTGAGATAGCAAATTTGCTCAACGTAGTTGAAAGTTCTGCAAATTAGGTTTTTGTGGATGACAACCCCCCTTCCCGCCCTCGGGGCAAGAGTTGTAAGTAATGGTCTGGGGGCTTATAAGTTTTTTTTTATAGAAAGCGTTGTCGTAGAAACTTCAAAAGGGACCATTCGATTGGAAATTGAAATTGCTAGTGCATTTTTTAATAGTTGAAAGAGATTGGAGAGCAACTAACGCCCTTCTCACGCCCACTATTTCCCCAGACACATCCATTCAAAATTTTGAGTTAGCCCTTTTTTCAACGTAATTGAAAGCTCTGGGAATTTGGTCTTTAAGGATGACAACCCCCTCACTGCCCTCAGGGCAAGGGTTGTAATTTATGCCCTGCGGGCACGTAAGGTGTTTATAGAAAGCGTTGTCGTAGAAACGCAAAAACGGCACATTCGATTGGAAATTGAATGGGCTAGTGCCTTTTGTAATAGTCAAAAGTGATTGGAAGGCTTGGAATTTTTATAGTAAAGATCGATGTGTGTACAATGTATTTTTTTTGTTTAGACCAGGGCACTTCGTATCGAAGGAGTTGTCGTAGAAGCTTCGAAAAGGGCTCATTCGATTGAAAATAGAAAGGGCTAATGCCCTTTTTAATAGTTGAAAGTGATTGGAGGGCAACTAATGCCCCTCCTATTTGCCCATTATTTTTAAAATCTAAATGTTGCCTTAAGATTAAATCAAAATGCGCTGTGTTAATGCTAATTCCCATTAAAGCATCTCAGCAGTATCCCAAGAACGACTGAGGGTATTATATTCAAACTTTCGGGGCTGCTTTTGCTCTTAAAATTTAACCAAAACAAAATACCGTAAGTGTATCTAAGCTAATAAAGAAAGTAAACAGATTTTTTGCGAATGGTATAACGTCTTCTATTTCAGGTCAACTAGAGGAGGTGTGAAACTAAACTTAACACTACTATTCGTGTCCAGATTTTTAAAAGGGTGTATGTTGTTAAAAATTTCTGAAAAATTTTCTCCAGCATACAAATAGCAGGCCAAACTATAAAGTCTTATAAAAAGAAAAGATTTAAACCATTATTTTCTTTTTCCCTGAAAAGACTATGTCAATATAGAACGAGCAAAAATTAATTAAAAAAAACTTTTTCCACAAAATAAGTTTTTCAAAGAAAAGTAAAGAACTCCATTAAACCAAAAATGAGCAAAAATAAAATCAAATAATCTACCAAGCGTGGAACTACCACAAATCAGCATCGATAAATAAATTAAATCCAAAATGAACAGAAATTACAATAAATAATCGAGTAAAACTCAAAACGAGCAGAAATTAACATGAATAGGGCTCAAAACCCCTGCGCCTTCCCACGGGCAGAACATAATTTGCACTTTACTGAAAAAATACAAATGAATGTGCATTGTCAGTTTAATATACATATACTGATATTTATTAATCAAAATGCTAATATTATTTGATTTATTAATGTTACAAAAGTAAAAACATTTATATTTTTCAGTAAAGTGCAAATTATGCTCTGCCCTTTGGAAGGCAAAGGGGTTTTGAGCCCTACTCATGTTAATTTCTGCTCGTTTTGAGTTTTACTCGATTATTTATTGTAATTTCTTTTGGTTTTGGGTTTCATTTATTTATCGATGCTGATTTGTGGTAGTTTCACGCATGGTAGATTATTTGATTTTATTTTTACTCATTTTTGGTTTAATGGAGCTCCTTACTTTTCTTTGAAAAACTTATTTTGTGGAAAAAGTTTTTTTAATTAATTACATAAAAAAAAAAGTTTGGTACTGTTCTGTTAGCTAGGCAACACGCGCACGCGAAACATCCACTCGAGAAAAGCAAAGATCAAATAGGCATTACCCGGTAATTCCTATGAGGCGCTAAATAAACAAGGGTTTTCTTACCCCGGGAACTATATCTAAACTTTAGTTTTTTGGGGTTTAGGGGGGAAAAAGGTACCCAGGTTGGGTTAGATTATGTATTTAATATATGCTATGCTTTACTCCCACCCCCTAATGTGCAAATATATAGCCGGAACTTGTTTCTAAACTATTATATTTTCATCATATTTTGTTTTATTTAATTAGCATTAACCAAACTTCACTTTTTGCGTGTTGCCTAACTAAAAGAACAGTACCAAAAGTTTTCCAAAAAAGAGATTTTGAAAAGAAAAGTAAGAGCCATACTAAAAGCTAAGACGAGCAAGCCACATAACAATTCAGACTCAAAACGAATAGGAATTACTATCAACGGCTCAATGAAAATCAAACAGAACAGAAACTAAAATGAATAATCACATACAACATAAAGATAACAGATAGACTACTGATGCTTATGAATAAATGAATCATAAAACGAACAATAACTTGATTTGGGCTGTCCACGCTACGTGACGCGTTGCAGGTACAACCATAGACGTATTATTAAAATTATAAATCTATGGTGCAACCCGTTGGAATCCAAGAAGGGGGTTTAAAAATATTATATTGACTTTGCAGCCACTCCGCTGGCAGAAACAAATAAAATATAGACAAACTGGTACTATCATCTAACCCCTTGTTTTAGTTGTTTCTTCACTGTCGATTACTTTCCGCAAAACGATAAACTTAACATAAATCACGAACGGAAACGGATAGTAACAGCAAATGGTAAAGCTTTTTTAACCATGGACGTATTTAATAACGTGCAGGTTAAAACTTGCAATATAATCTTCCTAAACATAGTTGGTACTATAGAGCTATTTGTTGCTTATCAGAATCATATACTGTAAGTATGCTAATAATTCAGGAGCTATCCCATTGTGGTTTATTGTTATTATTTATAATTGTTGCGCAAATCACGTAATTCTAGGTGACAAAGATTTTTCCTATCCTCAATTGTATTGTAAAGTAATAAAAGGTGTATTAGTTGTTTACAAGTTTTTAACCTATAACCCATGAAGATGACCGTACTCTAACAAACGATGGCCAACCAGCGTTGCAACGCTTTGAAATAAGCTGTATCAATTTTCTCACTAAAAGTGTACCGCAAAAGACCTATTTGTACCGCCTGAACAGCAGGTTGAAAATTTTCCGTTAGAAAAACAACATTAGAACATAACATTCGATAAACTAAAACTCGGAACAGATATCAGAATAAAAAAGGAGCAAGTAAAGCCACATTGTACCGATGAATTTGATTGTACCAAAAAAATTCAAAATATAACGCATTGTACCAGGACCTCCAAATTGTACCAAAAACGGTACTATTGTATCGCGTTGGCAACGCTGCTGCCAAGTCTCCTGAGATTTGTTCAAATGGCTCACTTTTATTTTTGAAAAATTTTTGGATAAATCCTATGAACCTCTCCTTTCTTCCCCTGAGACGAGTTTTTACGTATACTATTAGGTAAAAATCGTCGGCTTTTTCGTAAACTAGAATTGAAAGCACAAAGAAACAAAATGCAAAAAATTGAAAACTTTTAGTTGAATTGATAGTCGTGAAATCCCGTTTACTTAATTTCAAGTTCCAACCATCAACTAAATGTTGTTTGATATTCTCAAAGAGATGATGCCTCGAGAGAAGGATTAAGGAGGCCAAAATATCCCTTTATACAGAGAAGACATTATTGTTGGCAGTTTTGATCTCAAAATTTGATTAGAGGGAAATGTAGCCCTCAAGGGAATCCTTTTGAGACCGGTCCAGTCCTCGTTTTATTTTCCATTTCCCTCTCATTTTATATTTCCATGAGGTTCTTAGAATTACAAAGGAAGAAGAGATTCAGGTTAGTTTACAAAAGATCACGCGAGAGAAGCTGAAAATGAAATAGCATGTAATAAGAGATCTTGGGCAAGGACCCAAAAAATAAATAGTATTCAAATTTTATTTGTATATTATGAATCAATTAATGTAAATTTAAGTTAAACCAAAAAACTAAAACCGTGCTAACAAATAAGAATTCTCAAAAACTTCTCAAATAACCATTTTAGTCAGTGATTTTCGGTCATTGCCAAAAGTGTCATTACAAGAAGTGTTTTCTTTCATCGAACGAAAATCATTTCAACAAGTGTCGCCTTTTTTTCTGTCATCGGACGTAAATGTCATTGTTCTTTTTTTTTCGTTTCTTTTTTTTGTCTGTTATTCCAAAAAGTTATACCGGATGATACTTTGTCATCCGACAAAATTTCATCCTTATTTTCTGTCATTGAAAAAAATACCGTCGTTTTTTCAATCATCAGACAAAAGGAAGTTGATTTTTTTCTTGCCTCGTAAAAAGGATCATTTCAAGCAGTCATCGTTTTTACAATATATTAAATAAAAAAAACAAGTTTTTTTTAACTGAAAGTAAGGAACGACGTTAAAAATTAAAACGAACAGAAATTATTCCGTATATGAAAGGGGCTGTCCCCTCCTCAACGCCTCGCTCTTTACGCTAAAGTTT
>JAQQPU010003608.1:19794-34535 GCA_029168905.1 Artemia sp. Kazakhstan ARC1039 | reverse complement strand
TTCTTTCTAAATGCCTTGCTTTCTCTTTTCCGTCTCAATTTTACGCGTGGAGGGTTGTTAAGGATAATTTTCCGGGGTAAATTTTCACCGAGATTGAATTGTCTAGATGATATTTCCGTGGGGAGGGGGATTTCTCCGGGGAGGTGGGGCCAGATTTCCTGGCATTACTTAAAAACGATCAGATATTAGATAAAACCAAGTTTTTTCAACTAAAAGTAAGGAGGAACATTAAAACTTAAAACGAACAAGAAATTATTATATGCCTGAAGGGGATTGTCCCCTCCTCAACACCTCGCTCTTTACGCTAAAGTTTGAATTTTGCCCCAATTCTTTCAGAACGACTCCTGAAACACAAGGGTCGTTTGATTAAAACAATAGGAAGCTTTTTTTAAAAGTAGTGAAAAACTTTAGAGTAAAGAGTGAGGTTTTGAGGACGGGGCAATTGCCTTCATACATGTAATAATTTCTGTTAGTTTTAAGTTTTAATGTTGCTCCTTACTTTCAGTTGAAAAACTTTTTTTTTTTTAATTTTTTCATAGGAAGCGCAATAGCGCTGCCTAAGTAAAGAACGACGTTGGCACAATCTATTATTTTTTTAGACCAGGGCACTTCGTTTCGAAGGAGTTGTCGTAGAACTTCAAAAAAGGCTCATTCGATTGGAAATTGGAAGGGCTTGTGCCCTTTTTAATAGTCGAAAGTGATTGAAGGGCAACTAACACCCCTTCTACGCACCCCAATTCCCCAAACACATACAATCAAACTTTTGAGATAGCCATTTTGGTCTACGTAGTTGGAAGATGCAGAAATTATGTCTTTGCGGATGACTGCCCCCCCCCTTCAGCTCTTAGGGCAAGGGTCGTAAGTTATGCCGTAATTGGGATTTAAGGTTTGTATAGAAAGTGTTGACGTAGAAACTTCAAAGAGGGCTCATTCGATTGAAAATTGAAAGGGCTAGTGCCCTTTTTAATAGTCGAAAGTGATTTGAGGGCAACTAACCTCCCTCCCACGCTCACCCTTTCCCCAAACACATACAATCAAAATTTTGGGATAGCCATTTTGTTCAACGTAGTTGAAAGGTCCGAAAATTATGTCTTTGAGGCTGACAAACCCTCCCCCAGCCCTCAGGGCAAGGGTTGCAAGTTATGCTCTGGGGGAATATAAGGTGTTTATAGAAAGCGCTGTCGTAGAAACTTCAAAAGGGGCTCATTCGATTGGAAATTGAAGCGGCTAGTGCCCTTTTTAATAGTCGAAAGTGATTGGAGGGCAACTAACCGCCCTCTCACGTCCCACTTTTTACAAACACATCCAGTCAAAATTTTACGATATCCATTTTATTCAATGTAGTTGAAAGGTCCGAAAAGTATGTCTTTGATGATGACAACCCCTCCATAGCCCTAAAGGCAACCCCCCCCCCACCCCACGCCCATCATTTCCCAAAACACTTCCAATAAAAATTTTGATAATCATTTGTTCAAGGTATTTGGAAGGTCCGGAAATTATGTCTTTGAGGAAAAAAAAATCCCCCCAGCTCTCAGGGCAAGGGTTGTAAGTTATGCCCGGGGGGGGGGGGCATATAAGGCTTTAATAGAAAGTATGGTCTTATAAATTTCGGAGGGTCCTCATTGGATTCGTAATAAGACGCTCTGGTGCTCTTTTTAAGAGTCAAAGTTATCAGAGGGAAGCTACCCCCCCACTACACACACACACACGTCGTGTTGTCCAGAAACGCAGCTAATAGAAATTTTGAGATTGTCATTCTATTCAAAATAGTCTAAATATCATACAACAAGGCTTTTGGGGTTAAAACAAACCCCAGAGATCAGGGGCAAGAGTTGTAAGTTATGCTAGGGAGTATTTAAGGTTTTTATAGAAAGCGTTGTCGTAGAAGCTTCTAAAAGGGCTTATTCGGGTGGAAATTGAGAGGACTAGTGCCTTTTCTAGAATTAATCGAAAGTAATGAGAGGACAAAAAAAAACCACTCCACGCCCATCATTTCCCCGAACCCTACCAATCAAAATTTTGATAGCCATTTTGTTCAAAGGGTTTGGAAGGTCCGGAAATTATGTCTTTGAGGATAAAATATCCCCCCAGCTCTCAGGGCAAGGGTTGTAAGTTATGCCCTGGGGGCATATAAGATTTTTATAGAAAGTAGAAGGTTCTAAAAGGGCTCATTCGGTTGGAAATTGAGAGGACTAGTGCCGTTTTTAGAATTAGTCGAAAGTAATCAGAGGGCAAACCCCTCATAGGGCAGCTACCCCCCCCCCCCTACGCAAACACGTCGTATTGTACCGAAACGCAGCATATAGAAATTCTGAGAAAGTCATTCTATTCAAAATAGTCTATATCATATAACAAGGCTTTTGGGGTTAAATATCATATAACAAGGCTTATGGGTTTTGTAAGCTATGTCAGGGGGTATTTGGTCTAGAATTGGAAGTTCTAGTTCCTTTTTAGCGTCAAAAGTGATGAAGGGCATTTAGCCCCTCTCCTACAACCCCTCCTTTCACCAAATGTATCAGATTGAAAATATGAGATAACGATTTTTTTTCAAAATAGTCCAAAGAACATATAATAATGTCTTTTGGGATGACACAACCCCAGCGCCCTGGAGACTGGGTTATAAGTTATTTTATGAGGGGATATTAGGTTTTTATGGAATGTGCTTTCGTATAAACATCAGATGGGGCTTATTTGACTAGAAGTTATAATGCCCTTTTTAGCAGTCAAATTGATTTGAGAGCAAACAGCCCCCCCCCCTCCACTCTCATCATTTGCCTTAACACCTCCGATCAGAATTTGGAGATAACAATTTTATTCATCGTAGTTGAAAGTTTCGGAAATTATGTCTTTGAGGAAGACAACCCCCCCCCGCCCCCCTACAGCTCTGGGAAAGGGCTGTAATCCCCTTCCCAGAGAGCTGGGAAAAAAATTCTTTTAAATATTTTCAGTTTTACAACTTTAGGAAATCAAAAATTAATTTAGATTTTAAGGATAAATATCAGCATATGTATATTAAATTGACAATGCACATTTTTTCAGTGAATTCCTTTGATTTTTTTCAGTAAAGTACAAATTATATTCTGGTTTTTAGAAAGCATAGGGGTTTTGAACCCTACTCGTGTTAATATCTGCTCGTTTTGACTTCGACTTGGTTATTTATTGTAATTTCTGTTCGTTTTGGGTTTCATTTATTTATTGATACTGATTTATGGTAGTTGTATGCTTGGTAGATTATTTGATTCTATTTTAATTCATTTTTGGTTTAATGGAGTTCAATACTTTCTTGAAAACTTGTTTTGTGGGAAAAGTTTTCTTTAATTAATTACTGGAAAGTAACCGATGAAAATCGTCTGGTCTCAGCAATTTTTGATTTTTCAATTTATAGTTCCCGAAGAGTTTACCCAAAAGATTAAATATTTGGAATATATTTTGTTTTCAGTGAAGAAAAGATGCACTCTGGCCTTGATAAGGTTTATGGGGTGATAGCCCTACTCCTGTTTGTGGTAATTTCTGTTCGTTTTAAGGTCTGAATTATACATCAAGACTTATATGCAACCGATACATTTCGAGAATCCAGTTATGGATAAGATATTAGCTTGTAAAGTCGTCGAAAAAGGAAATTCACATTTTCTTGCGCTTCTACTTTGGTTAAGACGGATCCAAACGGACTTTAACCAACTTGAGACAATTAATTTAAGTAATAGCTGAATTTCCACATCTTCCTATAACAATGGGCGGGGTATTACATGAAAAGATGTTTTTTTTTCAATTTTCTCGCCATTCGCGTTTTTTGGTAAATAGATGCATACTTTTTGTGGGATGTTTACTTGGTGCGTTATGATTTAGGACAGCTCTTCTGTTATTCCAGTGGTTTTTAATGATTGATGTCTAATTATTTGCAACAATTCACTTAGCTACTTTAAGTTGAACTGATGCTTTTATTTATGACAAAATTAATAGCACCACACAGTTAAAACTTAGGGCCTCATAAGTCACGTGCCCACCATTTACTCCTCTAGAGTTATATGCATTGATCTTTGCATTGAAGAGTTTTTAGTGCAGTATTTTCAAAATAAAATCTTTCGGGAAATTTCACCCATCTAAATGGAGGTGCAGTGCAATGTCTTATACAATCTTTTCTTCCCGTACTCAGTGAGGGGTGCCTCCTCTTGTAGGTAATCCAACCGTACCGTCTTTCTGTGTTTTTGCCTATTTGACTTAATAAACAACTCTTCTTGAGGCCTTATTTTGGATCATATGGAGTGGTGTCAGTCGAGTCTTAGAAGTCCCTGTAAAAAGCGGGTGTCCGTATTTGACAATAGGCTTAATGAATGACTAGTAATGATCTACAAGGTAAAATGTTCTTAGAAAGAAGAATCACGCCGAGATTCATCACACAGGAGGATCGAACCCAATCGAGATGCGTGCTCCAAAAGAAATCTGACGAAAAATGAATCCCTAAAAGCCGAGGTTTTAGAGCTTTCTTGATGGCTTAGTCCTTAAAGATAAATTAAATAAAAAAAACAACAAGTTTTTAAAACTGAAAGTAAGGAGCGACATTAAAACTTAAAACGAACAGAAATTATTCCGTATATGAAAGGGGCTGTCCCCTCCGCAACGCTTCGCTCTTTACGCTAAATTTGTTTATTGTTTTAAAAAATAAAGTTATGAGACAAAGTCAAACTTTAGCGTAAAGAGCGAGGCGTTGAGGAGGGGACAGCCCCTTTCATATACGGAATAATTTCTGTTCGTTTTAAGTTTTAATGTCGCTCCTTACTTTCAGTTTTAAAAACTTGTTTTTTTTTATTTAATTTCTGATCGTTTTTTAGTTAATGCAACTTTTATTTTGGATCACCGTCATTGAATAAGTAAACAAAGTTTGCATAAAAATTTTACTTTTCTTTTGCTAAATGGATGTCTCTAAATTTGGTTATGACGTAATTTACAAATTAACTTGCGTAACTAACTTCTATATTCGTATATTTTTCTTCTAGCAAAAAATACAAAGTTGCAGATTTTTGCAGATATGAGCTTGAAACCTATGTAATAGGGTTTTCTGATACGCTGAATCTGACGGTGTGATCTTCAATAAAATTCTTTCACTTGTAGGTGATGTTTCCCCCCTCTTTAAAAAATCGGGTAAATTTTCTCAGGCTCGTAGCCTTTGATGAGTAATACTAAACTTAATAAAATTTATATATTTAGAATCAGCATTATAAACCCATTCTTTTGATACATTTATTGACATCAAAATTCCGTTTTTAAAAGTTTCGATCACTATTGAGCCGTATCGCTTGTTTTTTTATTGTTTCTTTTTATTGCGTATGTGTTATTACGTATATGATGGGGTTCTCCCCTTAGTCAATACCTCGCTCTGTACGTTAAAAGTTAAAAACAAATTTAATTCACAAACCCCTGAATCACAAAGGCCGTTTAGTTAGAATAGATAGCTCTTTTGAAAGCACTAAAAAAAACTGTAGCGCAAAAAGCGAGGTATTGACTTGGGGGAGAACCCCCTCATATATGTTATAATTTCTGTTCGTTTTAAGTTCTAATGTTGCTTCTTATTTTCAGTTGAAAAAAACTTGTTTTTTTTTTAATTTAATTTCTGATCGTTTTTTAAATAATGCTTGGAAATCCGGCGCCACCTTCATAGAAATGTCCCCTACGCCAAAGAAACTACCTCCACGGAAAGATTCTCCCGAGTAACCCCCCTCCTCCAGCCCCATCCTCCAGAAAAAAATCCTTCCTGAAAATGTCTGTATACTTCCCAATAACCAATAAATAATGCTGGCAAGTCCGGCGCCCCCTTCATGGCAATTTCCCTTCCCCCATGAAAACTTCCTTCATGGACAGATCCTCCAACATAACCCCCGACCCCCCCCCCTCACTACCAGAAAAAAACCCTCCTGAAAACTTCTGTATACTTCCCAATAACCAATACTATATGTTAACATTGGGTAAAGTTGATAAGTTTTAGCCCTTTCCCCGGGGACTTCGGGGGATTAAGTCATCCTAAAAGACATATTTATCATATTTTCGACCATGCTGAACAAAATGGTTATCTCAAAATTTTGATCGGATGACTTTGGGAAAAAAATGAGCGTGGGAGGGGGCCTAGTTGCCCTCCATTTTTTTGGTCACTTAAAAAGGGCACTAGAACTTTTAATTTCCGTTCCAATGAGCCCTCTCACGATATTCTAGGACCACTGGGTCGATACGATCACCCCTGGGAAAAAAAAACAAAAAAAAACAACAAATAAACACGCATCCGTGATCTATCTTCTGGCAAAAAATGCAAAATTCCACATATTTGTAGGTAGGAGCTTGAAACCTCTATAGTAGGGTTCTCTGATGCGCTGAATATGATGGTGCGATTTTCATTAAGGTTCTATAATTTTTAGGGGTCTTTCCCCCTATTTTTGAAAATCAGCCAAATTTTCTCAGGCGCGTAACTTTTGAATGGTTGCACTAAACTTGATGAAAGTTATATATTTGAAATCAGCATTGAAATCTGATTCTTTTGATGTATCTATTGGTATCAAAAACCCATTTTCTAGAGTTTCGGTTACCATTGAGCCGGGTCGCTCCTTACGTACAGTTCGTTACCACGAACTGTTTGATTTGGGATGTCAACGCATTAAAGTTGCCCATCCAGGCATCAGACCACTCTTCTATCTATAGGAGATCCAATTTTAAAGATAGGAAGCTTGAACAGTGTCATCAGGTTTATGGACAGCTGCATAGACCGTGGTATCGTTTGCAAAGTGATAAAGAGGCTAATGAGATAGCCCCCTATGTTGCGAAGATACACCAGGAAATCGTTGGGTCCAAGGGTACTGTCCTGAAGCACCTCAGCCTTTACTAGGTTTTCACTGAAAGTAAATCCACTAAGAACAGTACAGAGAGTACAATTTGATACAAAACTATTTATAGAAAACCGAGAAACTTAAGTAGACGACCACGAATTCCATATATTTTCTCTTTCATCAATAGATTCATATGCCGGACTCTATTGAAAGCTTTTGAGTTATCAAAAGATACTGCCCTAATATCTACGTCAAACTAGTAACGTCAATAGAGAATTAGCTAGCCTGTTTATGAAAAGTACGTTACTTTATACTTGGAGGGTCCTTAATTAACTACAAATTTGCCAAGTGGTGTGAATTCTCCCTAATTGGGGTTAGGGAAAAATACCGTACCAAATACCAAAAAAAGGTGTGTTTCAAAACCTAGGTTGCAAAAAATCTGAGAGGAGGGTGAAAATGTCTTTGGGAACCATTTAACCCTATTAAAGAGTTCAACTTTAAGAAACTCTTTGAGTCAGGAGTTCAACCCATTCCTGATGCTGGGTATTCAGGCAGTTAAGTGATGAACACCTCCGGTAGAGCCCATACCGCTCATCGCTAGTAACATTTTTCAACTCTAGGCATGAGTAAAGGATACTATCGGAAATGCTTGAAACCGTGAGGAATCCCACCCTGTAATGGACCTTCACTGGACGTTAATCTATTAAAAAGTATTGGGAGAGAACAAATTTTTAGGAAATTTCTGGTAGACGATTTCTGACACCATGCACTTTGAGTGTGTTCAGCAGGCCCAAATGTCAGACTCTAACGTAAGCTTTTGTAATACAAAAATAGCACCCTAATTTCGTACCTTTGGAGTCATGACTTCAACCCACTCCTTATGCTAGGTATTCAGGCAGTCGAAGTGTCGAATGTTTCTTGCGGAATTGTTATTGCTTATCGCTAATAATGTTAATTGACTCCAGGTATGAGTAAAAGGTTTTTCAAAATACCGTATAAGACCTAACCAAGGGATGAAATGAGGCTTATTGGCCTGCATGAGCCAATGTTGGAAGAGCTGCTACCTGTCTTTGAAATAGGGACAACCCTGGTGGGCTTTCACACGCTTGGATAGGATCCAGAACGAAAGTGAGGCTGGAAGAATGATGAAAGATGGCCAACTAGTTCTACACTACAGCGCTTGAAACCAACATGTGGTATTTTATCTGGCCAACTAATTCTACACTACAGTGCTTGAAACCAATATGTGGTATTTTTTCTAGATTGGATGGTTTGGTCGCTTCAAGGTACCGTAGAGCCCGCTGGAATTTCGGACCTGAGTAGTTGGCGTTTTCGACGTAGGTATCTATGTGACTAATGGCAGAAAAGAGGCTTATCGCCCGGCTTTGGCCGATTTAGGAAGGGGTGCTACCCTCCTTTGAAATAGGGGCGGTATGGGTGGACTTTCACACACTTGGAAAAGATCCCGAGCGAAAGTGGTGCTGGAAGAGTGATGAAAGATGGCCAACTAGTTTTGCATTGCAGTGCTTGAAGCCGAAATATGGCATTTTATCTAGACTGGATGGTTTGGTAATTTCAAGGTACCGTAGTGGCCGCTGGACTATAGGAGCTGAGTAGTTGACGTTGCCGAGTTAGGTATTTTTGCGACGAGGGAAGTCATGGACTTCCTCGCCGTTGTAAAAAAAAAGACTTGAAAAATTGACTAAGGTTTTTGTGAAAGCTTCAGTCTTTGCCTCATGAGAATGCTGGATCGCAATTCTTTCGGTCTGAAGGAGGGATGTCCTGTTCTGTTCGGACCTTTTTTCCGCGCCACCTTTTTCTGTTTCGTTATTATAAGAACAAGAACAAGAAACAGATCAGGTCATCTTTTTATTATTATTATTCATCCTTTCTGTACATTTGAGATGTTTTTTTTTCTGTTTCTTTTTTCCTTTTGTGTGTCGCCTGCCTTTTTTAATTTTTTAATCTGAAGCTTGAGATTAGCAAGCACAGAAATTTAGACCGTTGCGCTATTCGGAATTTTCAAAATAATTACGTGCTGGAAGCTCAGGTAGGACTCAAGTTGAAATGTCATGGTTTGGCATGCTTTGTCTATAGCTTAAAAAAACCTTTGAGTCTATTTTTGAAAATGTCTGTATTCAAGTTACCAAACCGGTAAAAATGCAAACTAGGTACCCTTTTGGATGACCCTGTAGAAGTTTCTCAACAATTTGTCGTGTTAGGGGAGGGGATTTGTGTACTTGCTGAATTAACAAAAGATGGAAAGTAATTATCTCCAAGCTGCATAATTATTGTTATGTTTTGTGATAAAAGTAAGCAAGTTTCATCGACAGACGTATTAGATTTAGCCCCAATCATAAAAGGGTATTCCTATATTATGGTTCTCTACACTCAGGGACTTTTGGATGTAGTTTCAAGCTGAATCGAAAAAGTATTTACATCTTATCAGAATTTCGAGATACCCAATTTTTTTTTAGAATTGTCGAAAGGTCCTATATGCATGCCGGTGGGTATGATATAGCCTCCACAGTCCTTGGCATAAAGACCACAAATTATTTAATTGCCCAGTTGTTTACAGATAATTTCATAGTCGAAAATAGTGGGGAGGGGGTGTGAATATGGGTGTCTGTTTGGCTAAAAAATTTTAGGAATCGTTCTCTGAACCAAGAGGAACAAATGTTTTGTTTGCCATGTTGCATTTTCGTCCTTCTAATGTTCGGGGAGTGGGGCAATATCCCCACTCTTATTTGTGGTATAATTTTGTCCATTTTAAGTTTTACTTAATTATTTATTTTAGTTTCTATTGGTTTTAGGATTTATCCATGTATCCATAGCTGAATCTGCTATTGTTCTATTGATGTGAAAATTCCATGGGATTTTTGTTGAATTTTTCGATTTCATTATTTATGCATTCACATTACTTTCTGCTCGCTTTAAGTTGGAGCTAAGCCTATTATATGACACTTTCTGTACTTAATTTAGTTTTTATTGTGGCTCTACTTTTCTGTGAAATATTTTTTAGTGAAAATATTTGAATTAATCACAATCAGCATTATTTCTTTATGATAAAAGTTACCTCTTTCATATCTAATGGCCTGACACATGCCAAAGGCACAAACTTGAAGGTTAAACGCTCATCGGGTCTCTGAGCACTGGGGCTGATAGAATTTATCTGGTTTCTTTCAAAATTTTGCCGGATAAAGTTAAAATATTCCTCAACTTGTTTTTTCGTCTCTGAGTAGTCAAGCCCGCCCCATCTCGTTTCATTTTGTATTAGTCTTAAGGAGATTTGACACTTCAAAGAGTCACCTTATCTCGTTTTTTTAGTTTTTAAACTAAAAACTTTTTTAGTTTTTGTGACAAAAATATTTTAAATTGATTGTGTGGTCTTGCCATAACTTACAGAGCTTGGTTAAGAAAACCGACTAAACAATAGATAATTCGACGCCCTAGAAATCTGAAATCTTAGAACGCCTTTAGAAATCTAGAATTCCTAGAAATCTCGAAAAAAACATTTAACTTCTCCCGTTTTGTACCGGAGATAGAGATATTCAGTCTTAATGAAACTTCCCTCAATAGAAAGTGTAAATAAAGTTGTTTTCCAATGTCTTCAATTTTGTTTGTTTTTAAAGTTCAGGAAATGGCAGTCTCTAAAAATGTTCTAGCATACCTGATTGGAAAATGCTAAAAATTAGCTCAAAGAAAATATTTGATCAATTTTGTAGCTTTGAGAGTACCATCTTGTGCACCTCTTGTGTACCCTCTTCTATTGAAAACCTTTCCGATACAGGTTTCACAGCGGTCAGCCAACGCTCAGGTCTGCAAAATGATTGTAAGGTACCGAATTTCCTCAAATATTTATTTATGTATGTATTTTTATTTTTTTTTAGCTTACGGGGCTAAGTTGTCGATCGCAAATTAGATGTCTGAGCATATACGAGACGTGTTTTTTAATTAAGGTCCGTTTGAACACAAGTACACAACGAAAGATTATTTCAAAAAAGTAAGTTTATCGTCAGAAAGTGCATACTTTCATCTATTTTTCGACGTAGTTGCCAAGTTTTTGAAACACTTATCATACCTCTCAACTAATTTTAAAATAAAGTCTTTATAAGAACTTGCCGCCGGCTCCAATAACCAAGATTTTACTGCTATTTTTACGTTGTCGTCATCTTTTTACGGTTGCCACTGAGGTGGCAACCGGTTGAACTGGAGACGAAACATGGGTTTCGCATATCACGCCCAAATCGAGGCAACAGAACATCAAATGGAAACACACACACTCTTCTGAAACTTTGAAGGCCGAACAGCCTCTCTCCCAGCGCAAAATCAAGGTGTCGGTGTTTGGGAATAGGCATGTTGTTTACTTTTTGGTCGACTTCATGCAACGGAGGAACCACTATCAATGCAGAATCATATCGCCTAACCCTCAGAATTCAGAAAGCTCCGCAGAGCGAAAAAAAAAACTTGGCATGCTGACAAAGGAAATTTTCCTTATTCATGACAATGCAAGACCTCATACTGCTGGTCAGACCCGTAATTTGTTGGACAGTTTTGGCTGGGAGGTTTGAGATCACCTACAATTCAGTCCTGATCTTGCGCCGAGTGATTATCATCCGTTTCTCCACCTCAAGCAACACCTCAGTGGCAAACGTTACAAAGATGGTGACGATATAAAAACGGAAGTGATTTCCCGGTTACCGGAACAGGCGCAAGTTTTTATACAGAGGCTATTTCAAAATTAGTTGAGAGGTATGATAAGTGTTACAACAAACTTGGCAACTATGCTATTTAAATAGAGTAAAGTACGTTCTTTTGAAAATAAATTTACTTTTTTTGAAAAATCATTCGTTGTGGACTTATGATAAAACGGACCTTAATTAAATAACACACCTCGTATCTCTGATTACATTTTTTTTTACTTCTATTACAATTCATCCAACATTTCATTTCAAAATAGAATTCACAAAAAAAAAGAAAAATCGGTTAAGAAATTGATAATTCAAAAATTTCTGAATTCCGATTAGTTGTCAGGTTTTATTTTTTGCAACTACTAAACCAGGCAGATGCTGACCAATAAAAAGTAGATCAATTAAAACCGGAACGATTTTTGACCTAAATGCGTCTATAAAGATGGGGGGGGGGGTCACTATTTGAGCAATAGAGCCATTTCTACGTGTGTAAATTTGATGAATTTCATTCAAAGTCTAATCCCAATTTTATTTTCAACTACTTCCATGTGCTCTGTTTAACGCTGCTAACGCTAATCCATTTCAGATGTCCGAATTCCGAAGTAAAGTTGGATCGATGTTGCCTTTAATTCCGAAAAATAATCCACCGCAAGGCAGAACTGAATTCTCAGGTTTAAATGATCTCCTTCAGTACATCATAGACGAAGATAACAAAAAGAAGCAAGATAAACTCCGCGAAGATACTTCGCCTGAGAGTAGATGACACTTCCGTTCATATTTCCGTTGCAATTTTATCGGTAATCACAAATGGCTCTGGAAATAAGAAAGCAGATTATTCCATGAAAAGTTAACTAGTTTCTTTTGCATCTCTAGAAATTTATTGTGAGACACATATTCAATAAAATGATAGGTCAAAAGAAGAGAGATATACGAAATTAAGCATTATGAATGACTTGGTTTTTATTTTATTTTGCTAATGTATTGTACCGATCTTCATTTGTTTTTGTAGATAAGCAGGTTCTTGAAAATAAAACTGTTGCCCATTATTTTTCTTCTTCTTGTTCGACTTCTTCTTCTGGTTTGATAAATTGGAGACGCCAATGCATAATCTTCGCTCAATTCCAGACCCTGCGATAGCTTGGACGTAATCCCGGGCCCTGCATTGACAAGCAGAGATCAATCCCCTGTGCCACCAATGGGTACAAACTGTGATTCAGGTTGTTCCTTTCTCTTTTTCTATCGTTAGCATCAACATCAAGTGCTTTAACCCTTTCCGACGAAGTGGTTCCAACGTGAAACCACCTTTTTATATATTTTAACCATGATCCGTATGTGGTGAAAATAAGAACCACTGGTCTAGCATATGCTTAGCAACGCTATCCGACGGGCACAATTTTATAGGCAGCCTAATTGACACCTAGTTAGGTGACACCTAGTATTTAGATTGGACCACGTGCTGTTTCTTAATAAAAAGTAAGAAAGTTTAAAATACTTGGAAATAGTAGTATCTTTGATATTGTTTTCCTGTCAGTTTGTTCTTTGTGTAGTAGAGTACAAGTTAGTAGCATCACAGTTTCAGATATGAAGCACGATAAGGAGATATTGGACATGAGAGGCTGGTCATCCCCAATGACCACCATGCAACATATGCTAAAAAGTTTTTTGTTTTTTTTGGCGTGGTTTGTGCTTGAGACCACTTCAGCAGCTTGACAAAAAAAAATGAAACTCAAGCGATTTCCACAAAACTGAGTCTAGCATCTAAAACCTTAAAATAAATTTGCTCTTTTTTATTCTTTAATTCTAAATTCTTGATCTGATGGACCACATCGTATTTCAAACAAACTTATATGCTACTCAGAAAGGTGTTTCGTTCACCCCAATTACTCGAGATGAAATAAAAGTTTTTTTTAGCAATAAATATGCTTATGGGTGTCAAGACAGTACCATCTTATCGAGATTTCTGGTCAAGTCGCTGATGAATATAAGCCGTTTCAGCTGGCTTCTTGCTCAAGTTCGTCTCAATGAGAATTTGATCTTACCCCGGAAAGGAAGTGACAACTATGACACACTCTACAAGATCAGACCTCTGATTGACAAACTACGTTCAAGCTTTCGAAGGACTTACAAGCCTACCAAAGAGCAGGCCGTCGACGAAAGCATGGTCAAATTCAAAGGATGCATTGCTTTCAAACTGTATATGCCTATGAAGCCCATAAAAATAGGCTTCAAGATCTGGGTCAGAGCAGACACGCACGGTTTCGTTTGTGATTTTCATGTCTACACCAGGAAGTTAGCTGACACTAGAGAGTTTGGACTTGAGAACGAGTAGTTATCGATCTTACCACGGGATTGGAAGGCAAAAATTATCACATTTATTGTGACAATTTCTTCAGTTCAGTAAACCTCATGGAAAAAATGAATAACAACAAGCTCTACTGCTGTGGTGCAGTTCGTGCAAACCGTAAAGGTCTACTACCCAAACTCAAAGCCCAAAAAGAGCTGAGACGTGGTGATTCGGACTACGCTGTGAGTTCAGATGGAATCCAATGTGTATGCTGGAAGGACAAACGATGTGTACATCTTCTTTCGGCGATTCTTAAAGGAAGAGAAGTGACAGATCGGTAGGAAGGAGAAAGATGGATCTATTACCCAAGTTACATTCCCAAACGGGGTTGTCGAGTACAACAAGTTTATGGGATGCGTTGACAAAGCTGATATGTTGAAGACTCTCTATGGGATTGACAGAAAAAGCAGAAAGTGGTGGCACCGCCTACTGTGGCACTTCATCAACATTACAACGATCAATGCCTTTGTTTTGTTCAAGTTGTCCACTATATCAGATGCTAGCAAGATGATGTTGAAAGACTTTAGATGTCGCATTGTCACTGGTTTGGTTGGAATTTATTCGTGCAAGGGTGAGAGAGGTCGGTCATCCATGAAATTGGAAGTTTTCCCCAAATTCAAGCCTTACATTCCTCCAGAAACGAGATGGGATCAATCAAAACACTTACCTGGTCAGGGTACTTCAAGAAGATATGCTCAATGTAGTTCTAAGATTGAGCCCCATCGCACAAAATGGCAATGTTCAGTTTGTAAAGTTCCATTATGCACGAATTACACAAAGAACTGCTTTAGTTCTTTTCACCAGAAATCATGTTTTTTCTGCACATGTTTCAAAGTGGTCTCTACCAGACACCACCTTATATTTCATTTCATAGTCGGAATAATTTTTTTTTTTTTT
>JAQQPU010003608.1:6653-19784 GCA_029168905.1 Artemia sp. Kazakhstan ARC1039 | reverse complement strand
TTTTTTTTTTTTAGTTCAATATTTGTCGGTTTCTAAGCCCAGAGACATAGGAAACGTAAAAAAAAGCGAAATTTTCTGACGATTTCATAATTCGTGCCGGAAAGGGTTAATGTGGGAAAAACAAAATGCTAACTTGATTTTTTTGAAACTCCTAGAATACAACTCTGGAAATGCCAATCTAGATATCTTGAATTCCAACAAATTTCATATACATATCAAGCTTCTGACAGAAATAGACTTAATCAAGTCAAGATGTAATCCAACTCGTAGGCTAGGAGAAAGAGAGGAGCGGCTCCTGAAAGTTTTCATTTGAAAATTTCCAAGAAAGGATAGTAAGGTGAAGGCAAATCTTGACGTCAAGTGAGATCTACGATCCTTGTATTGCTTTTGTGTTATCCAAACACAGTTTGCCTCTGTAGAAGGGGACAGTTCCTTAATTTTTGTCTTCAGAACATCTACAAATGGACTGTTGAATTCTGACCACTACTGGTGGAAATAAATAGTGAGTTTTCTGTCACTTCTGGAAGTCTATAGCTGGTCTGACCTCTTTGGGGAAGAGGTCCTAAATTCTTTTCCTGATACGATCTAGAAGATGGGCTAGTGCAACCGGATCTAAACCAAATTTGATGGAAAGTGAGAGGAAGAGTCGTGCTCCTTCTCTGCATAAGTCTTTCCAAGCTTGGATTCTATTACTCGACTGAAAGTCTGTCTCATTCTGTGCAAATATTTGGTGAATTTTTACATGTGAGTCATGAAATTTACCGTCCAGACCAACAAATTCACATGCACCTCTTAAATTCGAGACCTGTGAAATATTTTACCTGGTCATCTTGGGTGTCCAGAAATAATCAAATTTCTGCAGGTGGGAGGGACTTCCTTTAATTCATATTATTATACTTCTGCTGTGGAGGGTACTTACTTCTCTACTTAATTTTGACGAGAATCAGGCGTTTTCACTTCGCCGGGCATCAATAATCTTGGAGGCCTCCTTGGACCATGTTGAGTGGTCTTCGGCCAGATTTTCCTCAAATGCCATCAACTGAGTTGACCATTTTGTGACCAAACTTACCAAACGTCTTTTGAAATTTATATGTTACGGAAACCACCAGAGTACCTGATTCACTAAACGTTTCTAGTCAAGTCTGTTAGTTCCGTTAAAAAGTTGGTACAAGCCTCATAGGTTTAAGGTCCAACTTGGCCAGGTTCTCCCAGTTCTTGTTCTGTCCTCCCTGATGTCTCTTCTATGATGCAACAGGCTTGACTAGAAACGTTTGGTGAATCAGGTACTCTGGTGGTTCCCGTAAAACATAAATTTTAAAAGACGTTCTTTAATAGGGAACACTACATAATACTACTACCACTAATAACTCACTGTAGCACCAAGTCGCCTGAGGCCAACACAGCTGTACTCGCTCCCCCTTCATTTAATCTATTCAAACCTTCCCCTTATCACCTTCCCAAGACGTACCAATTTCCTTTACATCCATTGTTACAATATTTTCCCACCCATCTCGAGACAACATGCTTTTCTTTTAGTAGTAGATGGATGGCCAGAAAGTACAACCTTAGGCAATTTTTCATCCTTCTTCCGCGAAAACGTGTTTTACCCATCTCAAACCTTCTCTTTTTATGTCTCTAGAAAGTGGGAAAGAACTCATTTTTCACACAGCTTACCGTTTCAAATACCGATGCAATATTCTAATCTTGGTTTGTAGACTTATCTTCGTATTCTTGCAAAATATCTAAACTGTAAAAAAAAACAAAAAAAAACACCCTGGGCCTTGGCTATTCTACTTCTAACATCTTCACTGCATCCGCCATCTTTACTAATAATACTACCTAGGTAAGTGAAGCTTAGCTATCTTCTTCATCGATCTTCTCTTTACCCTACATCGCCTCTTCGCCTTCACTTATTCCTAGCCTCGGCAACTCAGCACAAAATCCTTCTGAATATTGCATATTGACGGAATTCCGCGTTGTAAATACGGTCACATAGTTGAATTCAGAAAATCCTATGCTTGCAAAACCTTTTCAAATGTGAAGAAAACACCCTGGGTCTTGGCTATTCTACTTTTAATGTTTTCACTGCATCCCCCGTCTTCACTCATAATACTACCGAGGTAAGTGAAGCCATCTACTTGATCGATCTTTTCTTTACCCAGCAATACCTCCTCATTCTCACTTATTCCTTGTCTCAGTAACTCAGTACAACCTTTCTGAATATTGCGTCATAGACGTGAAATTGTATTATTTTCAAATTTGAAAAAAAAGCCTGGGCCTTGGCTATTCTACTTTTTACATTTTCACTGCATCTATCGTCTTTATTGATAATACTACCCTGGTACGTAAACCTATCTACTTGAGTTATCTTCTCTTTGCCCAACATCACTGCTTCATTTTACTTATTCCTTGTCTCGGCAATTCAGCACAAAATCCCTCTGAATAATGCATATTATACGTAATTCCGTGTCGGTGATACGGTCACATAGTTTGAGTGAGAGAATCCTTCGCAAACAGGTATGCTTAAACACGTTCATTGTATTTTTATGGTGTGACTTTATAGACCATGTTTTGCATCCGAATGGGAGAACGGCGTGGACTAATGCCATTTAAATTTGAAATTTCGTTCAGATATTGATTTCATGACGATTCCATAGGGTCTTCCGAAGGGAGGCCAACACTGTATATACTTTTTGTATTCCCAGTTGGACATCAGCGCAGGAAGATATGAGAAACAGTTGACTTTCTCCTGTTGAACTTGATTGAGAGTGGATTGTCAAAAAGGGGATTGACAGCTGAACTAGACAACCCTGGAGGATGATCAGGTCTTAACCAAAATGCGTGTAAAGGAAGAGCTAGATTCCAATTTATTTCTCTTGGGGATTCGGATCCGATCTGACCCATTTCAGTAAGGTAAAGAGGAGGGACCTCAACTATTTACGATCGTACGGCCGCATATACGGTCAGTCAAACGAGTCAGTCAAGGCCATCTTTTGACAATTCTTCTAGAAAATATTCAACAAATTTTCCTCAGCCTTTAGAGGTGGCCACATTTCAGGTCTATAATTGACCACTGTCATTAACGTGGCTTCTTTTCTAACCTTATTTCGCAGACTTGTCTTCCTATTCTTCCAAACTTTTTTTTTTGAAAAAAACGTCCTGTGCCATGGCTATTCTACCTTTTGCATCTTCACTTCATCCACCGTCTTTGCTAAAAATACTAGTAATATGCTATCTATCTGTACTGACGGGGCCCTATCCCGGTATGCTATTGGATTTGCTAACCCCTCTTATCCCTTCTATCTGTACTGACCGGGTCCTATTCCGGTATACCATTGGACTCGCTAACACCTCGTATCCCTTCTATCTGTACTGACGGGACCCTATCCCGGTGTACTATTAGAGTTACCAATCCCACACATCTGGTCTTTTGAGATAACGACATTCCTGGAAACATCGCTTGCCAGGTGTTATTTCTGGGCAGTACTCCAAGCGGCCAGTACTGCTACCATACAAGCGGACAGTACCCCCACCATTTGGAGTTACCAACCCCACGCACTTGGTATATCCAATATTTGGTTTTGGTTCAATTGGCTGTTCTACCTTTTGAAAAAAAAGTAAAAAGCTTAGCGAATTCCAGATTTCTGCGGTGGGACTCTTGAAGCATAGCGTTTGGTTAAATAATAGTATTAAACATTGTCTAAAGACTCCATAGAAGTAGTGACTTAGTTGGTGAATCGCATTAAGTTCTGATACGAACGCTTTCTAAAAAAGGTCTTCCTAAGGAGAAAGTAAAAAGCCTAACTTAAGGAAATACAAAAGTAACGGTTAATAAAAACATTTCAAGATACCAAAGATGAGCTGGGACAGGGTGGCATTTGCCACCCTGTCCAAGATGGGGAGCATCTGGTACTGCGCAATAATTCATGCTGTCGATGAAACAATGCCGAGAATACAAGCAGCCAGTACTCCCACGAAACAAGCGGCTAGTACCCCCACCGTTTGGTCCCCACGCACTTGGTCCGTTGAACATCTGGTATTGCCTAATCATTCATGTTGTTGATGAAACAATGCCATGAATACTAGCGGCCAGTACTCCCACCATAGAAGCGGGCAGTACCCCCACCATTTGGAGTTACCAACCCCATGCACTTGGTCTGTTGAGCATCTGTTATTGCATAATCATTCATGTTGTCGATGAAACAATGACATAAATACAAGCGGCCAGTACTCCGACCATACAAGTGGCCAGTACCCACCCATCTGGAGTTACCAACCCCAAGCACGAATAACGACATTCCTGGATACATCGCTTGCCAGGTATTACCATATAGGCCTATACTCTGACCGTCCTATTGATTATTGATTATTGAACTATAGTTATTGGTGATGACATGTTTTTCTTTTCCAACGACATATTTTTAACTTCTAAGCAGTTTTTCATTGAACTTTTGAAATTTACGTCTGGTGTATGAATCTAACTGGTATAGGAACGAACAGAAGTTGTTCCGTATACGAGGAAGCTAATCTAGTTATTGCCTCGCTGTTTACGCTAAGAGCCCAAAACCAAAACCAGAGGAGTTTTTTGAGATTTTTCATAGATCAGAGATGCAACAATGGGACACTTCTTTTATTTTTTCGTATATTCAACCATAAGTAAGGAGCTACATTAAGACTAAAAACAAACAGAAGTTGTTCCGTATATGAGGAAGCAAACTTCTACTTATTGTGTCTCTATTTACGCTAAGAGGTGAAACCAATACCAGAGGATTCTATTAAGATTGTTCATAGCCCAAAGTTTATTTTTCTTAAAGACATTCTAATAGCATGGAAAAGAACGACTATTGAATACCTCTCTGTTTACGCTAAAAGGTAAAACCAAGACTAGAGGAGTTTTTGAGATTTTTCATAGCCCAAAGTTTATTTTTCTTAATGACATTCTAATACCATGGGAAAGAACGAGTATTAAATGCCTTGCTGTTTGTGCTAAGAGGTGAAACCAAGATCACATGAGTTGTTAAGATTTTTCATAGGTCAGAGAAGCAACAATGGGTAACTTCTTTTATTTTTTTGTTTATTCAACTATAAAGTAAGGAGCTACATTTAAGACTAAAAATGAGCAGACGTTTTTCCTTATCTGAGGAAGCAAACCCCTGTTTATTGCCTCGCTGTTTACGCTAAGGTGTGAAACCGAGACTAGAGGATTTTTTTCAGATTTTTCGTAGGCCAGAGTTTATTTTTCTTAATAACATTCTAATAGCTCGGAAAAGAACGACTATTCAATGCCTCGCTGTTTATGCTAAGAGATAAAACCGAGACCTGATTAGTTTTTTTTAGATTTTTCATAGATCAGAGTTAATTTTTTTTAATGACATTCTAGTAGCATGGAAACGAACGACTATTGAATGCCTCGTTGTTTACGCCAAGAGGTGAAACCAAAACCAAAGGAGTTTTTTGAGGTTTTTCATAGGTCAGAGATGCGACAATGGGACACTTTTTTAATTTTTGTTTGTTTGTTTAACTATAAAGTAAGGAGCTACATTAAGACTAAAAATGAACAGAAGTTGTTCCGTATATGAGAAAGCAAACCCCTACTTATTGCCTAGCTGTTTACGCTAAGAGTTGAAACCAAGACCGGAGGATTTTTTTTATATTTTTCATAGGCGAGAGTTTATTTTCCTTAATTACATTCTAATAGCATGGAAAAGAACGACTATTGAAAGCCTCACTGTTTAGACTAAGAGGTGAAACCAAGATCAGAGGAGCTTTTGAGATTTTTCATAGATCAGAGATGCAACAATGGGGAACTTCTTTTTATTTTTTTGTTTATTCAACTATAAAGTAAGGAGTTACATTAAGACTAAAAACGAGCAGTAGTTGTTCCGTATATGATGAAGCAAACTGCTACTTCTGCGTCGTGGTTTATGCTAAGAGGTGAATCCAAGACTAGATGAGTTCTTTTAGATTTTTCATTGGTCTTAGTTTATTTTTCATAATGAAATTCTAATAGCATGAGTTTTTTTAGATTTTTCATAGACCAGGGTTTTTTTTAATGACATTCTAAAAGCGTAGAAAAGAACGACTGTTGAATGGCTTCGCTGTTGACGCTAAGACGTGAAGCCAAGGCCAGAGGATTTTTTGAGATTTTTCTTGGTTTCATGTCTTAGCGTAAACAGCGAGGCATTCAATAGTCGCTCTTTTCCATATTATTAGAATTTCATTAAAAAAAAACTCTGGCCTATGAAAAATCTCAAAAAAACTCCTCTGGTCGTGGTTGTATCTCTTAGCGCAAACAGTGAGACATTAAAATACTCGTTCTTTTCCATGCTATTATAATGTCATTAAGAAAAATAAACTCTGTTCTATGAAAAATCTCGAAAAACACATGATATTAGAATTTCATTATAAAAAATAAACTAAAGCCTATGAAAAATTAAAAAAAAACTCCTCTGCCCAAGGTTTCACCTCTTAGCGTAAAAAGCGAGGATGTAAGTAGATGTTTGCTTCCTCATATACAGACCAACATTTGTTGTTTTGAATCTTGATATAGTTCCTTACTTAATGGTTGAATAAACGAAAAATAAAAGAAGTGCCCCATTGTTGCATCTCTGACCTATGAAAATCTCGAAAAACTCCTCTGGTCTTGGTTTTATCTCATAGCATAAACAGCGGAGACATTCAATAGTCGTTCTTTTCCATGGTAGTAGAATGCCATTAAGAAAAATAAACGCTGGCCTATCAAAAATCTAAAAAAAGCTCCTCTGGTATTGGTTTCATCTCTTAGCGTAAACAGCGAGGCAATAAGTAGGGGTTTGCTCCCTCATATATGGAACAACTTCTTTTCATTTTGAGTCTTAATGTAGCTCCTCACTTTATAATCTAATAAACAAAAAATAGAAGAAGTGTCCCATTGTCCCATCTCTGACCTATGAAAAATTTCAATAATTCCACTGGTCTTGGTTTTACCTCTTAGCGTAAACAGCGAGGCATTCAACAGTCGTTCTTTCCCATGGTACTGGATTGTCACTAAGAAAAATAAACTTTGACCTATGGAAAATCTCAAAAACCCCTCTGGTCTTGATTTCACCTCTTACCGTAAAAGCGAGGTATTATAGACGTTCTCTTCCATGTTATTAGAATGTGACTTAGAAAAATAAACTCTGGGCTATGAAAAATCTCAGTAAACTCCCCTGGTCTTGGTTTCATATCCTAGCGTATACAGTAAGGTAATAAGTAGAGGTTTGCTTTCTCATATACCGATCAACTTCTGTTCGTTTTTAGTCTTAATGTAGCTCCTAACCTATAGATGAATAAACGAAAAAAAATAAAAGAAGTGTCCCATTGCTGCATTCCTGACCTATGAAAAATCTCAAAAAAACTCCTCTGGTCTTGGTTTCATCTCTTATCTTAAACAGCGAGGCATTCAATAGTCGTTCTTTTCCATGCCTTTAGAATGTCACTATGAAACATAAACTGTGATCTAGCGTAAACAGCGAGGCAATAAATAGAGGTTTGCTTCCTCATATACGGAAAAACTTCTGTTCGTTTTTAGTCTTAATCTAACTCCTTAGTTTACAGTTGAATAAACGAAAAAATAAAAGAAGTTTCCCATTGTTGCTCTGACCTATAATAAATCTCAAGACCTCCTCTTGTTCTCTTTTTACTTCTTAGTATAAAGCAACGAAGCATTGAATAGTTGTTCTTTTTCATGCTATTAGGATTCCATTAAGAAAAATATACTCTGGTCTATGAAAAATCCCAAAAAACTCCTCTGGTCTTGGTTTCACCTCTTAGCGTATTGTTCTTGGTACTTTTACAGATCAAATCGAATAAAATCTTCTTTCATTTTCAAGTTTTTTTTGCACTTTTACAAATAAAACAGATTCCAACCTCATTTCATTTTCTTTGTTCTTGGTACTTTTACAGATAAAAATCGATTAAAACCCAGTTTCATTTTCCCAGTTCTTGGTACTTTTACTGATCAAACTAATTCAAATACCCTTTCATCTGTTCTTCCATATCCGAGTTTTAAATAGACATTCTAAATGTTAGAGTTGCTAGCTTACCCTAAAAAAGATGGAAAACATAACAAAGTAATGCAATGAAATATTTTTATTGAAATAACGTCATGTAGAATATCAGTATAAAAAATTTGAATGTTTCGAGTCCATTCCAAAAAATATTTCACCATGTTCTATCTTGATATGGCACTTATTTCATTTCGGGGTCATATACGACTTTTAACATGGTTTCACCTACAAGCTCATCACAAATTTCATCATTGCAATTATTTTGTTGAATGATTGTATTTGATGGTAAACTACCAAAGGTACTATTAACCTTCACCGTTGCTTTGCTTTCCTGAAACGTTTCTCACATCAACTACTTGAACAAAAGGACATGTTTCGAAGTGTTTCATATGTTTATATGGAGGGACATTTCCCTTAACAGACAACGCTTCAACTCCAAAAAAATTGCATATTTCTCTTACTTCATCTTGAATAATATTCAGTTCCTTTCCTCCCTCATAGAATGTGGGATCACTCGATTGTAAATCCCTCTATGATTCAATCATTTTAACCAGCTACTCCAGTCTCCATTGTAGACATGCATATTATAATTCAGATATCAGTGATAGGATGTCAATTCACTAAATTCCATATTGAGCAATAAAAACCCACACTCCAAGATTACACCACACGATCACATCCTTAAACCAATATATTCACAATCGAAAACACCAAACATCTTTGAAACTCATTGAGTTCACTTCATCTAATGATTATAACAAAGTCATGTTTTGATTAAAAAAGGGTGATGTCAGCGGATGATTTTGCCTTGACTATATAAGAAACCGTTTTCAATGACTACGTATCAAATAGTAGCACATATCATGACAAATAAGCTGTAAAATGTATCATCTTAAAAATTTTGGCGAGGAAAAATGCAGAGCTCTTAAAGGAGAGGGTGCCAGACAAAGGAAATTTAATGGAAGATTGTCAAAGAATTTCATCGATACCAAAGAACTTACAAAAGATGGATTATTTTTTGTTTCCCACAGTTACCAGGTTCAATGTGCTTTTTGTGCAGGTTTGGCTTGAAACTGAGAAGAGGGTAATGTGCCTATAGATGAACATAGAAAACACTTTGAAATATGTCCTTGTGTTCAAGGAATTTATGTGGGGAACATTCCAGTGGAACCTCCTGCTTAACTAGAGGTTAGGACATTTGTGAGCGATACCTGGGATCAAGAATCTATAGTCAAAACTGTATTAATTTTCGTCTGCAACCACCAACATATACCTCCGACCTTTGCTGTCACAAGAAGAACGTATTGATCTTAAACGAGAGGATGTTAGACTAAGGACGTTTAATGGAATGTGGTCAGAGGATTTCATTGACACCAGAGACCTTGCAGAAGCTGTATTCTTTGTTGTTGGCCATAGTGATCAGGTTCAGTGTGCTTTTTGTGCAGATGTGATTGAAAACTGGGAAGAGGGGGATATTCCAATAGATGAACATATGAAGCACTTCAAAACATCTCCTTTTTGTTCAAGAAGTTGATGTTGGAAGCATTCCAGTGAAACCTTTTGCTTTAAGTGGAGTTTATGATATTTTTGAGCGATATCTGTAACTGCGTTCCTGTGTGTAAAAAAAAATTCTAAGCCCCCCCCCCCCTCCAAAATAATTGAAGTTAAAACAATTTTTTAGGGAACAATAAGTTGGGGGGAATAGCATTGGGATCCCTGGAGGGGGACTTGGTGCATTGGATCGGAACGTGGGGACCCAAACTCATGCGCAAGCCCCGGGAATGGAAAACCAATGTGCTCAGTACCATTGCATTACAAAATAGGATATCTGGCCAGGTTCAGTCACTACAATATTTGGGACCGAAACAAGTGTCACTGACGAACAAAAAATATATCTGCCTAGCAAGCATTTCAAATCACTGTGGCATGTATGTTCACAGAATGATACCAAAAAAGTCGCCCGGAGGCAAATCACTGATAATATTTACCAAAAATCCAACTCCAGTTGAGAAATCGATTGTGGAAGTAACTTGGGACGATACAATGATGCTTAAAACCAGTTGACTAGCGTTTGGAAACATTGAATTGTTTGCCTAGAATGTATTTCTAAGAATCTAATAATGTCAATGACTTTTTGGCTCAAATAACTAACGCGTCGTTCTTTGACCATAGGAAATATTGGGTCTTATGTTCGATTCCTACACCAGACGAAAATTTCATAAGTTCAATGGAAAAACTGTTTAGAAGCTAAAAATGTGTGGTTGGAAAAGAAAAAAATATGTCATCAACTATAACTGTAGTTCAATAATCAATAATCAACAGGCCGGGTGGAGTATAGGCCCTTCTGGGAACACTTGGCAAGCGATGTTTCCAGGAATGTCGTTATCCGTGCGTGGGGTTGGTAACTCCAAATGGTGGGAGTACTGACCCCTTGTATGGTAGGGGTACTGGCCGCTTGTAATCATGGCATTGTTTTATCGACAACATGAATGATTAGGCAATACCAGATGCTCAACGGACCAGGTGCGTGGGGACCAAATGGTGGGGGTACTGGCCGCTTTTGTGGTGGGAGTACTGGCTGCTTGTTTTCTCGGCATTGTTTCATCGACAACATGAATGATTACGCAATACCAGATGCTCGACAGACCAGGTGTATGGGCTTTGTAACTCCAAATAGTGGGGGTACTGGCCATTCGGTGTGTAGGCCCATCCGGGGGGTACTGGTCGCTTGGAGTATTGCCCAGAAATAACATCTGGCAAGTGATGTTTCCAGAAATGTCGTCATCTCAAAAGACCAGATGTGAGGGATTTGTAACTCCAATACTACACCGGGATAGGGTCCTATCTGTACAGATTTAAGAGATGCGAGGGTTTAGCAAGTACAATAGTACATCGGAATAGGGCCCGGCAGTACAGATAGATAGCATGCTACTAATACTACCCAGGTAAGTGGAGGTATCAGCTTTATTGATTTTCTCGTTATCTAACATCACTTTTTTACCCTTTTGTATTTGCAATATAAGCGAATTAATCTTTTTAACTTTGATTTGTACACCTATTCTTGTACTCTGAACCCTGGAAACCTCCAACATTTCACTCATTTTTCTAGAATTTTTATCTAGGGTACCCAAATCATCCAAGAGATTTTTGCTTCCCATTTGATAAGTCCAGGAGATTTTTGCTTCCCATTTGATTCCATCTTCGGTCATAACTTATGCCGTGCTCCTTAGGTCAAAGACCCATTACAAAAATACATTTAAAAGGAGATATGACACAACCCTGCTTAACTCCTGCTTCCATGTTAAACCAACCACTAGCCTTACTTTCTACGATAGCCGCAGAAATATTATTTTCTTACATAGCACTAATCACATTAATGTACTTATTTGAAATACTTTGTAAGGACAGGACCTTCAATAAAACTCTTCTATCAGCTGATTCAAATGCCTGTTTATAATCTACAAAGTTGTGAACTACAGGAGTTCGATGATTCAAACACTTCTGAATTATTAACTAAAGAGCGAAGGTTTGGTCGACGCATCCTCTTTCCTTTCTAAAACCACAATTTTCTGATCTTTATTCTTTCTCTGCAACATCTTTTAGTCTAAAATTATCGTCCTGCTAAGTAATTTGCGTCCTACCCAAATCAATCTAATGCTTCTGTATCTACCACACTCCTTTTTATCACCTTTCTTATAAAGGTGTATTACTAAAATTTCCTCAAATTACTAAGTACTTTCGCTTTTCGAAAATTATATTCATAATCTTTAGTAATTTATCTCTAGTTTTTCGACCACCATATTTTAAAACTCATTTACCATCCGCACTACTAGCACTTGAAATATTTTTATTTTTTAAATCCTTGTAGTACTGTCTTTAACTCCTCGTAAAATTTGTTTCTTTCATATCCAAATTTTTGAAAGTTTATTCTTTTCTATAGCAATTACTAGAGCTTTATTCCGGCTTAACACGGTTTGTTCCGCCCATCTCTCTTTAAAGTTTTCTTTACCACTATTTGAGGCCCCGATTCCACCTTTAACTAGGACAAGTCCAGAATGAATAGTACCTCTCAGTATTTTTAACATGTCAACATAATATCTTTCTATTATGCCGTGTCACAGAACCTCGACAATTTTATCCATGGTCTCTATTTCATATCTCCTTAGCTTATGCTCTATTACCTTCTCTACTTCTGTGACTTTCCCCATAGTCTCGTATTATATATCTCTCCGAAACTTCTTGTGCAAACCCCTTCTCTCTTCTGCCAAGCTTAAAGTATTTTTGCTTATGCTTCTAGCTGCGTTTCTAAATTTCCTCCTTATGACGTCTTCTGCTCTTCCACAAAAGATTTTCCTAAATTATTCCATCTATTTTGCACATTGTCAAATCCTAAGCTTATTTTCATTTTCAAGTCGTCTTGGAAAGCTCCTCTCAACTGCTCATCCAGAGGTCTATCAACGATATTTACCCCGAAAGGTCCTAAATTTCAGTTTTAAATTATCTTTAGACACTACTAGATGGTAATTTTTACGTTTAACATCAGTACTTGCACTCCTATTTGCTCTAATGTTTTGTATTGTTTCTGCTAGTATTCGATTTACAACGACATAATCGATACGGTTAGTCGTCTTACCATCATGTGGCTACCATCATGACTTTATGGACCATTATCTGACCACGTATTGGTTATAACTAGATTATTGTACCAGCAAAATTGCTACAGTCTATTACCGTCGCTATTTCTCTTTCCTCGCCAAACTTAACTAAGCTAAGATAACTTCTACCCCTGTTTGTACCAATCTGCGCATTAATTCCCTAATATAAAACACCCTATTTCTACCTGAGACCTTCTCTATTATTTTGTTCCTATTGTTGTGTGTAAAATTCATTGGGACCACAGCTATCTCCATCAGTCGGTTCTAGACTTCTACAGGGGTTTACAACACTATGGCTGATTCATTGCACTTTTGGTCACGAAGTGAGCAACTAGAATTTTATTATTAATACTAGAATTTTTTTATTATTAATTATTAATTTATAGCCGTCGAAAGTAAAGGATGAACGACCACTTTTCTCTTGGCTCTTTCGAATACTTTATGAC
>JAQQPU010003607.1:44612-57846 GCA_029168905.1 Artemia sp. Kazakhstan ARC1039 | reverse complement strand
AACATTAGTTTTCAAACTTCTCCTAATTTAATACAAAACTAGCTGCTAACCTCATATCCTACCTTAACCGCAGCAGGGTTATTCTCGTACATAGCACTAATCACTTTCAAAAGAATCGAACGCCTGCTCATAATCTATAAAACTGAGGAACGAGGGTCTTTCCAAGTCGACAACTCAGGCACTTCTCAATTATTAGCCTAAGAGTAAAAATTGGTCGACACATCCTCTACCTTTTCTGAAACCGCACTGTTCTTCTCTTAAAACTTTGTCTACAGCATCTCTCAGTCTAAAAAGTATCCTATTACCAAGTAATTTGTTAACTACAGACACCAGACTAATGCCTTGATAATTATCACACTCATGTCTTTTCACGTTCTGATTCATTAGTTTAATTAAGGTTTTTGTTAAAATCGTCCCTTTTCCAAAAATCATACACATAATCTTCAATAACCTATTTCTAACCTCAGAGCCACTATATTTAAGAAACTCACTTCCACACTATCTGCACCTGGAGCCTTATTTTTTTTAAATCCTGTTAGTACTGTCGATTATTCTTCCTCACAAAACAAATCTTCCTTCACATCCAAGGTATCACAAACCTTTTTCATTTTCTTCTATATCTTTTCCTGCAACTCTATCTTGGTTTACCACACTGCCCCTCTCTCTTTAACTCTTTCCTTACCACTAATTGTTTCCTGTTCCCATCTTTAACTGGGACAAGTCCGGATCGACTACTCCCTCTCAATTTATTAACATGCCAGTATAATATTTTACTATTTTTATAGAAAGTTTTGTCGTGGCTGCTTCAAAAAGGGCTCATTCAATTGGAAATTGAGAGACTAGTGCCTTTTTTGAACATGATCAGAGGGAAAATTTTTATATAGCCATGTTTTTCAGCCCATCAGAAAGGTCTGGAAATTATGTCTGAGGATAACAAATTTCCCTAGCCCTAAGGGCAAGGGCTGTAAGTTATGCCATGAGGACAAATAGTTTTTTTTATAGAAAGTGGGGTCATATCGGAGGGGGCTCATTGGATTGGTAATCAGACGCTCTAGTACTCTTTTTAAGAGTCAAAGTGATCAGAGGGCAGCTACCGCCTCCACCCTACACACACGTCGTATTGTCCCGAAATGCGTCTGATAGAAATTGTGCGATAGCCATTCTATTAAAAATAGTCTAAATATCATATAACAAGGCTTTTGGGGTTGAAACAAACCCCAGAGATTAGGGGCAAGGTTTGTAAGTTATGCCAAGGGAGTATTTAAGGTTCTTATGGAAGAGACGGTTGTTTAACTTCAGGAGAGGCTCTGCCTTTATCCTTGAAAAAGACTATGTCAATATAAAACGAACAGAAATTAATCAAAAGGAGTTTTGCACAAAATAAGTTTTTCAAATAAAAGTACAGAACTCCATTAAACCAAAAATGAAAACAAAATAGAATCAAATAATCTACCTAGCATACAACTACCACAAATCGGTATCAATAAATAAATGAAACCCAAACAAACAGAAATTAAAATAAGTCAAACTCAAAACGAGCAGAAATTAATCTTAGTAGGGTTCTAGACCCTATGCTTTCTAAAGGCTAGAATATAATTTGTACTTTACTGAAAAAGATTCTTTTAAATGTTGTAGTTGCCAGAGTATAATTTGTACTTTACTGAAAAAGATTCTTTTAAATGTTGTAGTTTTATAACTTTAAGAAATAAAAAATAATTAAGATTTTAAGGAATAAATATCAGCATATGTATACTAAACTGACAATGCCCATTTTTTCAGTAAATTCATTTGAATTTTTTTCAATAAGTACAAATTATACTCTGGCTTTTAGAAAGCACAGGGTTTAGAACCCTACTCAGATTAATTTCTGCTCGTTTTGAGTTTGATTTATTTTAATTTCTGTTTGTTTTAGGTTTCATTTATTTATTGATACTGATTTGTGGTAGTTGTATGCTTGGTAGATTCAGGGGCGAATCTACAACATTTTCATAGGGAGGGGGGGGGGCAAGAGGGGTCTAATTTCGGATATTCATGGAGTATGGGCTAAATAATAATTTTTTCTCCACATTACGGGGGGGGGGGGGGCACCCCCCCCCCCTTGCCCCTCTCAAACGAAGCCCCTAGGTAGATTATTTGATTATATTTTTTTATTGTTGGTTTAATGGAGTTCTTTGCTTTTATTCGAAAAACTTATTTTGTGCAAAAAGTTTTTTTGATTAATTTTGAATAGATCGGTATAGCTTAATATTTAATGTTCATATTCTGTATAGTTTGAACAACATAACTATTAAAACATTTTGACCATTGTTAAGAAGAGAGGGTACATGCAAAAGGGCAAGGAGGGTGGTGTGGGGGGGGGGGGCTGGTTGCAATCCAATCTCTCTTCTACTCTCCCTCAACCTACATTAAATCTTTCAATCTAATACCATCAACCCTTCCTTAGATACTGCAGATATTCCCTTTTCACACCAGCAAGGACACAGTGTGTTTTGATTTTGTTTGGCATCACTATTAACACGTCCTTGAAATTTCACCTTAATGTTTTTGGAGATATAAGATCTCCAAAGATTATAAGGAGACATAATCTTTTTTTGGAGATATAAGATCAACAATGCCCTCTTTTCTTTAGAATAAAAAACCTTTTTTCGCTAGCAATGAGCAACTTTGATTACTTACAGCCCTTGCACTGGGAGCTGGGAGGGGGATTGTCAACCCTGGAGGCATACTTATTAGGCCTTTGGACTATTTTGAATAAAATGGGTATCTCAAAATTTTTTTTCTGATGCATTTGTGGGAAAACCCCCCGGGGGGGGGGGGGTTGCCCTCCGATCACTTTTAATTATTAAAATAGGCGCTTGAACTTTCAATTTCCAATTGAAAAAATCTCCTTCAAAGTTTATTTGATCACCCTTTCGATTAAACCTTACTTGTTAACAATGGGCAACTTGCATAAATTTTAGACCTGCCCAGGGGGCATAGGGAGGGTTGACATCCTCAGAGGCATGACTATTTGGCCTTTGAACTATTTTGGACAAAATGGCTATGTCAAAAATTTGATTGGATACATTTGGGGGAAAAGGCGTGGGGGAGAGGGCCGGTTGCCCTTCAATCACTTTTGATTCCGGAAAAGGTAACTAGAACTTTCAATTTCCAATCAAATGAGCCTCCTCCAAAGTTTATACAACCACCCTTCAATAAAAGCTTTCTATGTTAACAGTGGGCAACTTGCATAACTTACAGCGTCCTTGCCCCGGGGGCTGTGTTTTTTTCAACCCTGAAGGCATGGTCTTTTGGCCTTTGGACTGTTTTGAACAAAATGACTATCTCAATTTTGATCGCAATCATTTAGGAAAAAAAGTCATAGGGGGATGGGTCGCCCACCGATCACGTTTAACTCTTGAAAAGGGCACTAGAGCTTTCATTTTTTCATGGAATGAGTCTCCTGAAGATTATACGAAAACTCCTTCCATATGAAATGCCTCTGAAAAAAATACATTGAAGCCTTATGATTCCTTACTATAGGCATTAATATAGCGTTCTGCGGGGGGATTTTTTTGGGGGAGGAAACGCGTAGCACCATATAAATGAAACCTAAAACGAACAAAAATTAATACGAATAATCAAGTTGGACTTACAAGGAATAAAAATAATCACAAATAAAAATAATGTTGCTGCCCTCTCAAACCATATAAATACTGTGCCGGCATTAGCATTTCACTAAAAACGCTATATATTTTGAGTAGTGCATTTTCTCGTCACTGTAACAAAGAAAAGAAGAACTAGCCAAAATTTACAAAAAGACAAACAGTTTTTTAGAATAAATGCATTTATGACTTTTAATTTAGTTCTACGATTCTAAAAGAACACATTCTTTCATCACTATTATTTTTTACTTCCTTTTAATTAAAAAGTATTGACAATTAAAACCCGAATAAATAAAAAATAATTGTCAATTAATGCAAAAAAAAAATTGTTATAATTAAATCCCAAATGACAATCTAGCCTTTAGAAGCATTCATGGGTAGGCAGGCCCAGGTCCCACTACTATTTTTGGTTGTTTCTCCTGGTTTTATGTTTGACTTAATTTTTCATTATAATTTCTGTCAGGTTCAAGATTCATTTATCCAACGGTAGTAATTTTTTATGACTCAGCACTTTTGACTCAAAATACGACTTTATTTTTCTGCTTATATTAGTTTTTAATGTGGTTATTTAATTTTCTTTGATTTTTTTTATTGGAAGCCTTTTTTGGAATTTTAGAAAAATTCTAAAATTAATTTTTGACCGTTTCTGAATAGATTTAGTGGTAATACTTTTAAGAATACGATAAACACGCGAGAAGTGAAGTTTCGTCAATGCTAATGAAATAAAACAAAATAGGATGAAAATATAATAGTTTATGAAGAAATTGAAGACATATATTTGCACATTAGGGGGTGGCATGGGGGTAAATCATAGCATATATTAAATACGTAACCTAACCTAACCAAACCTTGGTACCTTTTATTCCCCCTAAACCCCCCCCAAAAAATAAAGTTTAAATATAGTTCCCCGAGTGAGAAACCCTTTGTTTATACAACGTCTGATATAAGTACCGGGTAATGCCTATCTGATCTGCAATACAATTCTCGCGAGTTTATCGGATTCTTAACAAGTACCAATAACCGATTTAGTTTATTATTTGTGGAAGTGGAGTGGAGGATGGATTATTCGAATTTAAGCCTTTTGTTTTCGGCATTTTTGAGTAAAGGTTGTTGGCCTAGGGAATGGTCGACATCTATTCTGGTGCCGTTGCATAAGAAAGGAGATGGGCTAGTCCATAGTAATTATAGATGTATAAGTATGCGGAATAGTATTAGTAAGCTTTTTTGTAAGGTATTATGTTCAAGGTTAGATAAATTGTTAGAATCACAGAAGAAGATGATAGATATAGAGGCAGGTTTCAGGAAGGGATATAGTACTATAGACCAGATATTTATTTTGAGTGTGTTGATAAGAAAATATGCTAGAGGAAGAGAAAATAGGTGATATGCAGCTTTTCTGGACTTGAGAGGAGCTTTCGATGAAGTAGTTAGGAAGCACTTTATCGAGAGTCTGCTACAATTAGGATCGCCCTGGAGATTTGTTAGGATATTAGTAGCTATGTATAATGTAATTAGGATCGTAGTTCGAGTTGGGAAACAGTTTCTAGGGTAATTAAAAGTATTATAGGGGTTAAGCAAGGCTGTAGTTTATCTCCTAGGCTATTTTCTTTATTTATAAATGATATAGAGGATTATTTAGGAGTAGGGCAGCACCATGTATTGAGTTATCGTGTAAATCTTTGTTTGCTCTCCTTTTTGCGGATGATATAGTGTTGGTTGCAAAAAGTGGAATAGAGCTGCAAAGATTGTTAGATCTGAACCATGATTATTTAGTTGAGAAGAATTTAATTTTAAATGTTGATAAGTCAGCGGTAGTAGTATTTGAAGAAAAAGGGGGACAAAGTGAAATTTTTTATTAAAGATTGAGAATTTTTATTAAAGATTGAAATTTGAGTTACAGATTGAAAAAGAGTTTGTGTATTTAGGGTGTAAGGTTACATCTAATGGAAGGTGGAGTAGTCATGTTGATTTAATGGAGAGAAGAAGACTTAGGGCGATGTGTAGTGTGTTAAGAAGTAGTTTAAGAAAGATAGGCCTAAACGATATTAAATTAATGAAGAGGATTTTTGATAGTAAGATAAGACCAGCATTTAGTTATGGGTGTGAAATTTGGGGGGTTTGAAAAGGGGGCTAAGTTAGAGAGGATCCAGTTAAGTATTTTAAGAGATTGACAGGTCTAAGTGATAAGTTTAATGGGCTAGTTTTAAGGGGTGATTTGGGGTTAAGGAGTGAAAGAGTTATAAGGGTAGTTAGTTAGTTAGGTATTGAGAAAAATTAGTATCCCTCCCAGAGGAGAAGATACTAAAAGCAGCTTACCAAGAATTTTTGAGAGATAGGAGGAAAGGCTCTTGGGCTAGCCAAGTTAAACATTTTTTGGAAAGTTGTGGATAAGCTAGGCTGTGGGAAGGGGGGAAAGGTTTAGTGGTATAAAGGGGCGTGGTAGCAAAACAAGTTAAGTTTATTTTATAGAGCCAGGAGATCCAGAAATGGCATTGTGATACATCCTCGTCACCTTCTCTATCTCTGTATGCTAGTATTAAGGACCTATATGGGGAGGAAGTGTATTTCAAGGCGGGGCTTAGTAGGAAGGAATTAAAATGTGTAATATCAGTAAGAGGAAATTTTGTAGCCTTTGGAGACAGGAGAAAATATTTGGGGAAGATTAGGTCGAAGGCTGGTCCCTATTTTTGTTCGATGTGTTGGGACGAAAATGATTATTTAATTCATTTTTATGTTTATGTAAGGAGTTAAGAGGTTTCAGAGAGGAAATTTTTCCGGGGTAGTTCGAAAGGGAGGAATGGGTGGGTAATATATTAAGAGAGAGAAATTTTCTTGGGATAAAAAATTTGGGAAGGTTTATTGGATTGGGCATGGAGCATAGAGATCATTTTCTTTAGATTTATTTTTACCTTTTTTTGTTTTGTTTATAATAAGTATGTTTTCATTTATTATTTTTGAAATGTATTGTGTATTAACCATGGCCCAGTAAGACTTTTAGAGTTAATAAATCATAACATATCATATTTGTCAATTGTGAAATTATTGGATATTTTGCATATTCTTTTCTACTTAGAAATTAAACTAATTGAATGCAATCTAAATTCAGTTAACATTATAATAATCAATGATCAAATATCTTGATCGGACTACGGCATGTTGAATATCTTCAATCAGCCGTAGATTTCTTCAATAATTTTTAGATAATCTATTTTCTAAAATATTTAGAGTGGATGAAGGGGGGATCCGTAATCATATGGATTGAAAATCTGTCATTTCTTTTTATTAAGGGGGAAGCTGTTCTTGCCCGTATTCTGTGGTGACCTATGAATATAGACGCATCTTATTCCATCTTTTTATTAAGGGATTCTTTTCAGGTTCAGTTTTTTTTTTGTAACTGTTGATTTGTTTTAATTAGTTCATGTTTAGGATAGTTATAAAAGCATTACTTTTTCGTTTACCGTTAAATCCAAATGAGCTTTTCTTTTAAATATATATCCATTTTTATGGATACTTTCTTTGAATAGAATTTCTAAAGTATTTTAAGGACGAAAATTACTATTGCTGAACATATAGTTCGAGATTGCATCATTATAAGATATGAATTACATTCTTACCTCTATTTTTAGCAAAAAATGTTTCTACCCTAAGGCAGAAAATGCAATTATTAAAGACATAGGAAATATTAGCCGACAGTACTGGTATTTTGGGATTCTAAGGGGTCATGAGTCTCATCATGCCTTCAATCCTACTGCACAATCATAAGGAAATCCAGTTATTTGACGACACAGATACTACCAAGGGGCATCTTTAGGTCAAGGTCATAGGCAGTGATCTCGTCGAACAAATGGTTGGCACTCACTAAAATCTGGCTTTTGGGGCCTGGGTTGATCCTCTTTTGGATTTAAAACTTGGGGTAGCAGCATGCTAATTCTGGTACCCTTTGAAAACCCATAAATTAAATAAATGGAAGTAGAAATACTTTCTTGTATCAGGTTTGATTTTTATGACTTCACATTTTTTGTTTCATTTTATTTTTTTTTGGGGGGGGGGGGTATCTAGCGTATTGGTTTTGGCAAGTAATTATCCCACAGGTACCCTGTATATATGTGGGTCATCTAAATTACTTTATTAATTTCCTGTGTACCGAAATTAGCAAAAATCATCTCGTTTTTAAATGTCTCTAAATTTATTGAGCATCAAAAGTTGTAAGCTCCTACCCAGACTTTAGTTCCGAAGAGGTCCGACCGCAGTACCAAGGAACCGACTTAGTTTTACGGCCAATGTATGGTGGGATTGATCTTGTAACTTAGGTAGCTTCTGAGGTAGCTAATGCTCGCGCAAAATCGAGTGTCTACGCAAAAATGATCGACTTAGTTTGTTCTTGCATTGAGTAAATTCTTCAGTAAATTTCCCCGGCGACCATTTTGCCCTTGAATAATCCAAGTTGAAATTGTTTGCATGACTCCAGTATAATTTTTGAATTTTTCATTTGTAATTACCATGACAATCTGAGTATGTTTAGGGCTTAGATCCTTTATTCACGTTTAGATATAGTTATACAATCATCATCAGTAATACCACAAAGGGAGGATACCCACGGTGGTTTTAGATCTGATCTAGTAAAATATCTATCAATGATATATAAACTTCACAACACCACACGTTGACCAGGTGTATCTAACATTGTAGTTTAGGCAAGGAATAGTTCTTAGAGCTGTTTGATGGTCGCTAGGAAACTATATGGTTTCTTCGTCTTTCTTCATGATGAATATCATACTAGGTACGACTTTTATTAATGTTTTACGTTTAATAAGGTAATCTTGTGAAGTTTCTAAATCTTCTTTTCAGGGCAATTTATCTAATGAGTGGGCAACAAGCAGCCGTGCAGCAATCGCAAGCTCAATCCTGTCAGTAACCTCATTGGCTGATTTATCGGCAGATTCATCTCGGTGTATGAAATCTTCAACGCTATGGTTATGCTTGGCTGCACTTGCTACACTTAGTGACGACTTTGTTGATGATATTGCATCTGTGAAAATTGGATCCCAACAAGCTATTCCTTCAAGGGTATGCTAATTATTTTTTATTATTCTGATTGCATTTTTTCCCATGGTCGAGGTTTTCTGGTCTTTCCAAAGGATTCGACATAAGACCGCATAGAACACGTATAACAGAGAAAAAATTGTCAAAACTCCTCCTTTACTTGGGGGTGGCCTATGGTGGCCTATGGGTTGGTGGCCTATTTCAGAACCCTAAACCATCTAGCAGGTCTTATTGTTTAAATTAAACTAGATTTCCCTTGCCTGGACACCGTGAAGTGCCGCAATAACCTTTGGTTGGATCCACCAGCAAAAGTGTTGCGAGAGTAACACTTTGATTGTGTTTCCTTTCTGATTTGGCTGATTTTTTAGTTTTGCTCCTTTTTAGATTGTTAAATAGTCCCTCCAAATTTACTAAAATGCTTCACTTCAGCTCCCCTTTAGGCTCTAGCTCAAGAACAAGTAAAAACCATTCTTTTTTTCTCCAGGCAAGAATTGGGTAAAGCTTCCTAAAATATAATGTATTCATCAATCTTCCTTAATGCCCATATTTTTTCTAAGAACCGCAGTTGTTATACCCTTGCCACTGCATTAAAATTCATATTAGTTCGTTTTTAATTTATAAGAAATTACTTTCGAGAATAGACGAAAGTAAATAGTATGAAAGCAAATAGAGCTAAAAGGTTTCTTTTAGCCCTGGGAATTAGGGACGTTGTTCGGAAGTTTGTTATACTATTGTTAATTGTATGTTATTAATGCAATAAATTTGAGTTGCATTTATGAAATTCTTAGAATCGTGAAGGTATCCAGCTTATCAGGATGACATTGCATTTAAAAAAAAGAAGAAAAAAGACGCTTGAACTCTAATACACAAAATTATTTTAATTTTTGGGATACAGTATTGAATTGACTTTAGATTTTTGCCTTCTGACTTTGTTTGTCTTTCTTTGTATATTTTAGTGGTGTGAAGAAAAAAAGGGGTATTGGCGTATTGCTGGTCTTCTAAGTTTTTTTTTTTAAATAAAAGTACTGATAAATTTGATTTTTCATGCTTTGATACTTTAAGTCTATATTCAATAAATTGTCGTCTCATATGGGATATGCTTTGGAAACTAGTGTTAAAATATCGGAGCACCCACTTATAACTCGTAGAACACGTATAACTGTGATTCCACGTGACTTCACTTACGTGAGCACTTGTCAATTTATATTAATGCATAGTTTATTGATAGGAACTAAAATAAAAATAAAACAAACATATTAAATTATACATAAGCTAGAAAATTGTTTTAATTTAAGCGCATTAAAAATGAAAAAAAACATGCTAGACATTGTCTCGATATTGATCTTCAAACACAGTTTCTGTCTGAGTAGTTTTAGCTTTTGGTTCACTTGCGTTCTGTAAGCAAACCAGCTTTTGATTTCTTCATTTAAGTTCTTCCAATTAATAGGAGTAATTTTCAATATTAAGCAAGACTGATTGAGTTTATTGTCTTATAGCCACTTTGTAACAATCATGATGATGGTATCACACCTGGCATTAACATCTGCATGGAATGTGGACCGCTATGTTCGGACTGTGACCGAGTGTTGCATTTAAATAAAAGAGCTAAGAGTCACTCTAGGCAGGTAAGAGCTTACCTAAGAACATACAAGATTTTACATCTGATTTAATAACAGTTTACTCGCCAAAGGGCAAAAATAGAAGCGGATTGTTAAATAAGAAGAATAGAGCTGCTGAAAACCTATAGTGTGCGATAAGATTGTATTTTTTTTTTCAAAAGATATATTACAAGCTCTAATAAAGCCGATTTCGCTTCTTATATCAAAGTAAAAGACAAAACAGATACAACCAAGATGTTGAAAATTAATTTAAAGCTAACAAACATAAAAATGGTCAATATCATATTCAAATGATTTTTAGATTAATTTGCCCAATTAATGGTAAAAACGAAAAATGGAGGGGGGGGATTTGTTGTTCAATATTTCAATTGTGTAAAGGAGAAAAGTAAAACTCATACAGGGATAAGATATATCACAATGGAAGGAAAAAGAAACTAAATGGCAGTGTGCAATGGCAATGTACGAATAACTAAAAAAGAAACGAGTGAGCCCCATTTAATTCAGGACATATATCATGGATTCTTGAGGTGCTCCATGATAAAAGGAATGATACTCTTTCAAAACCTCTTGGTAGCAGCATGGATCGGCGAGGAAGTTGGGACTTAGTAAGTTGAGAGTCAAGTGGGGTTGTGAAAACGGGGGAAATTGTCCTCAGTCTGGGTGCTATGGGTATGCGTAACTAATCGCACTTCGAACCTGATAGATGGCTAAAAGGGTAAAATAACTGTACACTTGACAGGCTCTTGCCTAACAATTAAACTTTCGTAAAGTATCAGTTACACAATTTTCCTTTTTTTGGATCTGTAAATTTTTAGATTAATTGCTGTAAAGAGGCCAAAGAATCGTCTTAGATTTTAAGAACTTTTAAATTTTAGTCTAACTTTAATTTGATTGTTGCGATTACTTAATTGCCTGCTTTAACAGAGCGTTCCGCTCGATAGCAGAAACACACCTCGAAGGAACAAAAACTTGGAGAAAAAACTTTATGTCTGAGAGCTTCCTCTCAGACATAACTGTAAAACTTCATGTTAGTTCTCACATTGTAAACTCTGACTCACTAACAACTGAAGATCATACTTTTTTATTCTTGGCCAGAATGATACGTTCCTCTCCAAAATATAATTTCATATTCATTAATTTGGCCTGAAGTCAACTCTTTTCTTAAAAACCGTGGATGTTAGAACCTAACCGCAATAAGCTTAAATCGGTTCTATAAGAAAAAAGAACCAAATAATAGTTTTGCTCATGTACCACATTAAGAAATAATGTTAAAAAAGTAAAATGAACAGAGATTATTAAGGATAAACGGGCCTACCACTGTCCATGTCCTTTCCACTCTCAACAGTAAATGTTTCACTGGTACTTTACTAAAAGCGGTGAACATTTCCGGAGGTTTATTTAATTAAAGGAATGAAAAACAGAAACAAGTTTTGCTTTGCAAGTTTTGCTTTTCAAATGCAAGCAAAGAGCAATACTAAAGATTAAAACGAGCAAAGTAATTCTGAACAAGAGGAAGATAATTACTCCCCTTCAGCCTCCCTGATTTCAATGGTCTTCTACTGAAAACAAAATGCTTCCAATGTCTGCTTAGAGAAGGGGAAAGTGATTTTTTCTTTTTAAATTGACAAAACATTGTAACTTGCCAGTTGGACATCCCTCATATTACCATAAGTTTTCAGTAATGGATAAGCAATCACTTGGACACTATGGATGGGAGGTTGAGGGTTTTCAGAAGTTCCTCTTCGTATGTTCAGTTTGGCCAATTTACTTTCCGTTTTTTATATTTACTTAAGGTGGTTTGTTTCCCCAACTAGGAAGAAGGGTCATTTTCATCAAGTATTTCTGAAAAATAAATTTTAGGGTTTTGTTAAATTTTAACCAAAATTTTTAAATTTCTGAGACTTTAAAATAAATGTCACTACCCTTGAGTCAGGATTTAAGAATGCTACTGTTTTGTTTTAGAAAAAAAATCTTTTTGATATTATTCTTATTGTATTAAGGTATGTAAAGAAGAACAAGACTCAGTTCGAGTTGACTATCACGAAGGATGTGGTCGAATCAAGCTGTATTGGCTGCTTGGATTGACCGATGTTAGTACGCTACACTCTCATGTCGAATTTAGAACTCAAACCACAGATGGACTCAATCAAATAGCTACTCAAAATCATATGTCGTGTGGCTTTTGCTCCTCTGTTGTCAATGTAAGGACGGAAAATGGGATCACTTACTGTGCAGAAGCAGAGTGTAAGGTAAAAGCTGACAAGAGCCAAATTTATTCACTTAGTTGTTTATAGTTATAAGAAACTACCCTGTAAGACTGTCGAGTAACAGGCATGAAAAAGAAAATTAGTAGCGTATACTTTTTTGTGAGTGTGTGCTATTTTGTTCCCTTTTGTTAAGCACAAAAGATAAGTCCAATTCCCCCCCCCCCCCCTAATAAAATCTCAAAAGATTCAACTCATCCCCATGCCATGAGACAAAACAGGATATACTCTCTTGTGATGGTTAGAAACCAGCTGGATCCTGATTTTAAAAGTACTCCAGAGAAATTTGGGTTCAGCTACCCGTTATACAGCCTCACGTGATAGGCTAGGTGTTACAGATACCTACTAATTATCTAGAACTAGCTTACCCGTCGCGCGTTGCTAAAATCTTAATAGAAAGGATGTTCCTGGAGAATCCCTCAGAAAACTCCCCTGCGGAAAATTTTCCCTCCAAGGCAAAATCCCTCAGTGGCAATTTCCCCCTTCCCCACGGAAAATTCCCCCTCTCATTAATAGCGATTGCATAGCGATTGTATTTGAAAAATTTCCCCCGAAAAATTTCCCGCGGAAAATTCTCCCCTAGAATATCCCCACGGAAACTTCCCCCCGACAATTCGCCTTCATTCCCTAAATCAAAAACATGTTCATACACTGAATCGATAAT
>JAQQPU010003607.1:31078-42647 GCA_029168905.1 Artemia sp. Kazakhstan ARC1039 | reverse complement strand
AAAAAAAAATATAAATGTCACAGATGCTCATTTATTTACAGGAAAATTTTAATTTTTCCTGTTTGAAAACACTCCCATGTGGTCACCATTGTGGTGGTGTTCGAGATGAAGCGATTTGCCTTCCATGTCTTAAAGGCTGTTCACCGCCATCAGTTGTCAGACAAGATGCTGAAGACATGTGTATGATCTGCTTTACAGAGTCCCTAGGAGCAGCTCCAGCGATTCAGCTTGCATGTCGGCATGTGTATCATTTCACGTGTATTCGAAGGAACTTGGAAAAAAGATGGCCTGGGGCTAGAATAACTTTCTCCTTCGCAAACTGTCCGATTTGCAAGGTAAATTCTTTTTATCTCTTTATGAATGTATTTGTTTTATTAAAAATTAAAATAATCGATGTTGCAGCCATAACCAAGAAAAGAGTCATGGGATTCGGAATAGGAAGTGGAATTTAAATTTGACTTTAGGACAATATTTTTTAGAGAAACCTTCAAGTTGCTATTATAACTGAGAAAAATTAAGGGCTGTTGCAGTAATTTTGTTACTTCAATTTTTATAGCAGAAACAAAATTTTCGTAGTTCTGAGAAGCTGCCAAAAAACCTCCAATAGGAATTTACACCAGAATTAGACACTTACTATAAATTTTTAGTTTTTGAATACTTCGGAAATAACAGACCCCAAAACTAAAATCTAGCGAAGATCGTATTTTACCTAATTTATTCTAATAGAATAAATTAGGTTCAATGCTTTTAAAACCTTTGGTTAGTTTATTTCACTAATGGTTTACTGAATATTGTACAAATTTACACTTAGCTTAGAATGAGTTACTCTCACGCCTGAAGGCGTGTAAGGCACTAACGGTTAACTTCCACTTCGGACGATCTTGGGTTTTTTTCACATAGCTCATCGAAGGCTGCTTGCTGAATTTTCACTTCCTTATCAAGAGAACGACTTGGCGGCCGCTCCTCCGAAGACTTGGAGGAGTCTGGCCCCAAGTGTCGTAGAGAAAGTTGCCCTTGTACCATGCGGTAAAAGAATGTCTAGCAAGGCATAGACATTATCTGGAGATTTTAACTAGTTAAATGTTAAGCTAGAGGACACAGTAGGGGAAGAAAGTGTCCAACAGTTGGCAAACTATATGATAAAGGTGGGGGGGGGGGAGATAGGTTTATTCCTCGTCCTACAATGTATGGGTCCGCCCCGCCATTAAACTAAAAAAAAATAGTTAAATTAAAATTGTCCTATGTGAGTCATGTGACCCCAATATCGCCATCTTCTAAGCCGGATTTAATCTGTTATTTGTGTTTAGTGGTAAATGACTCCGATCTGGGTGTTATGTATTCTATCAACCCAACTAATTGCAATTATTCTTCGTAAACAATTGTTTTCGAAGCCAAGAGACCTGTCATCTGAAACTTTCGACTCACTCCAAGGTTTGCAACCATATATCAGTATAGAGCCATAGTTATTAAACAGGCATAGCTTCAGCTTAAGGGAGTAATTACCGCATGTCAAGACTTTACTTAAATGAGGGAATGTTGCACCTGCATAGGTAGTTCGAATTAATCTATTTATTGTAATCACCATTCTGAATTATCGTACTGTCCAGGTGCTGAAATTCATTAACTTCCTCAATGTCTGCCTTTCTAACTTTAAAAGACCTACTGCTAGTGGGGTTATAGTATCGTTGGACATCGCTTTGGTCTTATTAAAATTTATTTGCAAGCATATTGTGTGACTTTTGTAACTAGTTCGTCAATATTCCCTTGCCTATCATCAGCGATACTCTGGCAGATAGTATCTGCCAGAGTATTTAAAGCCACAAGGACAGTGAAAATGAAATCTGATTGATTGAACTGGTTAAGCGGAAACTTCCACAGTAAAATACATCTTAAATATCAGGAAAACCCAGAAATTTCATTTTAGTGAAAAAGACCTATATAATTAATTATGTAGTTTTGGTTGCAGTGGGCACCAAATTCAAAATAAAACAACGTGGGTCGAAAATCAGCAAAAATGAGCTACAAACATATGGCACCAAAAAGCTTAAGAATGTGTAGCTTCCCTTTGAAGATATAGTTGTCATTGGAAATCTACAAAGTGCTAGTGTTTGAATTTTATGGGCAAAAAGCATTGTCAAATCCAACGTGTCACTTTTGGTTATTTATTTTTAGGTTTTAACATGATAACACTGACGGAAATATGGTACTGCACCAAAGCTTTATAATATTGAAACAACCAAGAGATTATCTTGGAAAATTGCGGTTTTTCAGATATGAATGGACCTATGATTGATCCAGAGGGTGAAAAACTGTTTTTGTTTATGCTTTCTTGGTACTTTAAGAATATTTAGCAGAAAAACCTGAAAAACAAGGACACTACAAACTGTGAATTTTGTTACTTACGTATTTAAACATTTAAATTTTTAAGCAAGATTGAATCTGTGACATAATGTTGAATTGAATTCTTTCAGGCTCAAATTAAGAATGAAATGCTTTCTGACTTACTAGTTCCAATCCAATCCTTATACCAGGAAGTTTCAAGAAAAGCACTGATGAGATTAGAATACGATGGCTTGCAAAATTGCGATATGATAACTTCTGTTGGAAGTCGCTATCACGGAAACCCCGTACAATATGCACTTGAAAAGTATGCATATTATGTCTGTTCCAAATGCGGGAAGGTAATTTTCTTTCTTTGTTTTTTTTTTGTATCATTCAGTCTTCTTTCTTTGATTGTCTGATTATCAAGGGACATTGTATCAATCTTTCTTTTGTGAAGAGGGCTAGGAGTTAATAAATTATTTTTGGACGTGTTAAGGCCTAAAAATATCATATTGTAATCATTTTAGAGTAATTTACCGTTTTTTGGGCACACATTTTATAATTTTTTTTCCAAATAGGATAATTACAACTCTTACAAGGGCAATGACAACACTGAGACCCCTCAGATTAACTCCTTGGATTTGTGTCCTTCTCTCTTTTCGGCTGAATTAAAAAATTAGTTAATTGTTCTGTGTTGATTTAATTAATTTATTTTGGTAGAAAAAGTGGTATCTATCAGCTTGTTTTGGTAGATAGGGAGGTATTCTATAATCTCTTGTAATATGCATTTTTTATCCATCGTTTCATTTTTTGAGGATCGCTATGCCAGTTATTGTGCTACCGCTTGAACCCCATTTCATATTAAATCGTCTGTTTTCCGTGCTCTTTATCTGTTCTTGTCCAGGTATCTAGTATATTCTAATAATGTTTGTAAGAATCGGTACTGTTTCTACCCTCTCATTTTGCGTTTTGTTTGTCCCGGTCCTTGTTTCTGAAAATAGTAGGACATAAATATATTTGTTTTTATACAAATAATTTCTTCTGCTTCTATTCTTCAGAAAGGTATTGCCGAAGACGGTATTTCTGCCCTGAACATTTTTTCTGTTTCCTTTCTTCCAAGCAACCAAAATAGAAATAGGGCATCTAGATTTAAATATTGTTATTATTTTATTCTGTTGCTTAACTTACTTGACTTAGAGCTTTAGCTGGCTGTCCAGTGTATAGAGNAAAAAATTAGTTAATTGTTCTGTGTTGATTTAATTAGTTTATTTTGGTAGAAAAAGTGGTATCTATCAGCTTGTTTTGGTAGATAGGGAGGTATTCTATAATCTCTTGTAATATGCATTTTTTATCCATCGTTTCATTTTTTGAGGATCGCTATGCCAGTTATTGTGCTACCGCTTGAACCCCATTTCATATTAAATCGTCTGTTTTCCGTGCTCTTTATCTGTTCTTGTCCAGGTATCTAGTATATTCTAATAATGTTTGTAAGAATCGGTACTGTTTCTACCCTCTCATTTTGCGTTTTGTTTGTCCCGGTCCTTTTTGCTGAAAATAGTAGGACATAAATATATTTGTTTTTATACAAATAATTTCTTCTGCTTCTATTCTTCAGAAAGGTATTGCCGAAGACGGTATTTCTGCCCTGAACATTTTTTCTGTTTCCTTTCTTCCAAGCAACCAAAATAGAAATAGGGCATCTAGATTTAAATATTGTTATTATTTTATTCTGTTGCTTAACTTACTTGACTTAGAGCTTTAGCTGGCTGTCCAGTGTATAGAGAGAAGATACTTACTCCCTCAAGGGTTGACGGTATTGAGCCAGGGACGGGGTTGTCATCTGCGAGTACGTTTATCAGAATATAAAATAGTTGAGACTGTCCTGCAATTTAAACCGACGTCGAACTTGCGGTCGCTCCCATCTGCCGGCCGGAGAGTCGAAGTCGGGTCTAATTTTCACAGGAGTTGCTGCTTATATTTGGAAGAGTTGGTGCAATTATTGGAGGACTCAAATACCAGTTGCCATGAGAACGGTAGCTGACCACGGATCAGCAAAACAGATTTGCTGGTAAAACAGATTTGTTGGTAGCAGTAAATCTGTTCGTGGTTTAAAAAAAAACACGAAAGCACAAATCTTAGCCACTTCGTTTTGTGCTGGGCTCAAGATATCCCACCACCTACTTGGCTTATTTTTACGAGATCAGTCAAAATTGTTTATATGTAGCCTTATAAAGAAAAAGACATTTCAAATGTCAGGCAAAAGTCCTCTGTGTGATTAAATAAAGAAAAATTGTGTGATTAAATCTGTGTGATTCTTTAAAGAAATATTTTTTTGAGCTAATTTTACGTCTTAAAGTATTAACCCCATTTGGAAATTATCAGTAATTTTTATTTTGAATATTTTGAATTCAGCCATACATAAAATTGTCAAATCTTGGGTGGTAAATCCTCATGTTAAACCGATAATAAACCTGACTTTGAAAGGTAGCTTTGTAGGCGGTATCAAAGTGTTCTCTATAGTGTTCGAGTAAGTGCTGCAGAACACCAGAAACCTAAAAGTAAGGAAACTGATTTGCCGATAAAACTTCATTTTATATGACGGTTTCGCAGGCCTGTATCAATGAAAGTTCCATGAAACCAAAAAAAGTAACTGTTTGGTGTGTATTTTAGCCTAACCAAATCCTTGAGGTAGTAGCTGTGCCGTATCGTGGTGGGGGGACGTACATGGAGAGTGTACCCGTAACCAGTCACCTTGTTACCTTACCTGCATTTTTAGCCTTAATTATAGAGTTCTGTTACACCCTCTCCCCAAGGAAGAATTATCTGCCACTCATCAAAAGGTGGGACTAGTGCGAATCGACGATTAGTGCCTTTTTTCTTCAAAGATGGCTTAGAAACACACATTTGTGTATGGTGAGTGGTACCACCTACAATTGAGGTTTTTTTCCTGTGGTTGTACAGCCGTGATTTTACTCGAGGTACAGGAATTTTCTGTAGTTAGAATAAAACGCTCTAAAATGTAATGAGAGTCTAAATTATACCCCAGGAAAGTTTTTCAAGCTCATTTGTTGAAGACCAATTTTCTGGTTCAGAAGTGTAAACAAACAAAAAAAACATATGCAGTTACTGGGTTTCCTTTTTCTCAGGCGTATTTTGGAGGCGAAGCGAGGTGTGAAGCAGAAGTTGGAATTAATAACGATTTTGACCCAAATGACCTCATTTGTGGCGGATGCTCCGACGTAGCTCGTGCTCAAATCTGCCCTCGTCACGGGTCTGACTATTTGGCTTACAAATGCAGATATTGCTGTTCGGTTGCAATCTTCTTTTGTTTCGGAACTACTCATTTTTGTGGACTTTGTCATGACGATTTTCGTCGAATTACAGAAACACCTAAAGGATCTCTGCCGAACTGTCCTGCAGGTTGGTCTATTTCTTGTTTCACTTTTGCTGCATACATAATCAAATTATTAATGAAGATGGCATAAATTAAAAACAATAATCTTTGTATATGGACTTTGTAATAATCGTCCCTAAATGAGATTAGAGAATGTCGCAAGGAAAGATTTAAAGAAAATGGGATCTTCTTGGGAGGGTAGAAAGAGTGAGGCTTTGAATAGAGTGAGATGGAGGAGGAGGAAAGTGCGTAGCTGTGTTGTTCTTAGGTTACCTTATCCTGCGGTTATTTATTAGTAGCAGTAGTAGTAGTAATAGTAGTATTATTATTTTTAGTAGTAGTGGTAGCAGTAGTAGTAATAGCTGCTGTAGTTGCAGTAGTAGCAGCAGTAGTTGTAGTAGCAGTAGTAGTACTAGTAAATTAAAATGGTGGACTTTTTGTTTTATTTAATATTCAACATTTTGACAATCATTAAAACACTGAATACTGATAAAATGAAATCCATCATTGTCAACAAAGCTTATAGTCTTTTTTTCTTCAATAGCGGCAGAATTTATTGTTTTTTCATAATCAATTACGGTTCTGGAACATGGAAAATCCACAACTTCTTGGCTCATATTTCCTAGATATGTTTTCAGGGGAGTTTTACTCTAGTTTAGCTTCAAGTCTTTATAGTACATTTGCGAATGTAATCAGCTTTTTCAACATCCTATTGAACGTATTAACATCCTTTTACAACTTTTTTTTAAACCAAGATTTGTTTCAGGTCCAAAGGGAGTGCAACTTGAAGGTGATCATTGTCCATTAGGTGTCGAACATCCACCAACTGGAGAGGAATTTGCTCTGGGATGTGGGGTTTGTCGAAATGCCCACACATTTTAATGTTTAGTCATTGCTTTTAGTAATGTTTTTCAAGAACAGTTTTTTCGCTTCAATAAACCCTATTATTTATTCTTACTTTTATCTGAACTAATCACCATCTTTTAACTTTATATTCCCTATGAAGCATGCAATTTTAAAACAGGCATACAATTATAACGTGCATCAAATGAATATGACGCTTATTTCGTTGGATTCATTGCATTCAGATCTTCTGTTCAACAAGCCAAAACTTTGATACTACTTGGGTTTTTTTTGAAAGAATGAAAATACACATTTTTTTTTTAGCGATTTTCAACCAATTCGTACCGTATTTTCAATTAAAAAATTATTGCTAAGCAAATTTAAGATGCAATTCAGTTAGTAGATAAAGCTGAATCTCATGAAGGATTGCAAAATTGTCGTCATAATTTGAAACATTAAAACCGCAGAAGTGTAAAAAATAGCATGCTAGAAATTTTTCCAGAAAAGATAAACCTTCTAGTAAAACAAACTTTAGTTTCAAGAAACCAAAAAGTATCTTTATGATCAATATATTGGTTTTGAGACAAGCTTTGCCAAAAACAAATACAAAAAAGCAACAACCATAAAAAAATAGTAGCACACTAATAAGTTGCCATATCGTACTTTTAAATCACCCTAAACACAAACCATGGCTTTCATACAGAAATAGCCATGCCATAATTTTCTTTTTGCAAGTTATTTTAAGGAGCTTGTAGTGGCTGTTTATGATTCAATTGCCTTATCGCTGAATTCGCTTAAAGTTAATTTTAGGTTACATCGAATTCAGTTTAAATCCCTCTGCAGGCCTCAAGACTATTGAACTTTTACCTGTCATCATTTTCTTTTTAGATGGTCATTTTTTTCATGGGGGTGCAGGTTTTTTTTTAAATTTACTGTGGCTTGCGTCTCTCCAAATTTACTGTGACCAACGGTACCTCTCCAGAATGGTACCTCGGTGCTTTGTGCCAAAGATCCTCCAGAGAAGATCTCGACAGCGTAGCATCCTTGTACAGGTAACTCTTGGAGTCCCTCTCTGCCGTCAACGTCGTCTGATTCCAGGATGGACTCTGCCCCAAACAACATACGGTAGGTGACCATCGCACATTCTAACCATGTGAATGTGTGAATCTAATAACGCCGTCGACTACTTTTGATTTATCATTTATGAGAGTGACTGTTTTGTCTTTTCCCGGATGAAAGTGAGAGGATCCTGTCTGTCAATTGAAAAGCAAATATGCGTGAGACCAATAATCTTACCAGTGAGTCCACAATACCGCACAAGGCTCCACAGTGAGTCTCTACCGACCAGAATCGAAAAATTTAGGAAGCTGTTGAGAAAATCGCAAAAATAATCCTGATACTCTTGGTAGGGGAAATTTTTCGAAGCTGTCCCAGCCGATACAGCCCTTATTGGAAGTTCTAATCATATAGGAAATAGTTGAAAATAGTTACACTACTACATACGATTTGATATGACTAATTGTTCAGGAGTACTGATTAAAGTAGTTTTCAAACTAACCACTCTTAGTTAAATGTACTCAATCCTGATCATCTGCAGCATTAAATGCCTAGAATAAGTTACTTGAGACTCAGATTTGTTTTGTTCAGCTTATCCATAAAATTAGAAAGGCTCCTTGAGAACGATATTTCATCAGTGCCGTTTACTCACTCGTTCAGATGAAGCTTCATTTTTTCAAACTAAATCTGGTTTAAATCTAAAAACGTTATTGTCAGTTCCACAAAGAAGACATGCACTTCTGGGGCGCCCTCAAATAATTTCTTAGCCCAGAATAGACGTAGAAATATCCTCGGTTGTATTCTAATGTTGGATATTAAATAAAATCTATATATCAAAGACATAAGATTCTTATCTAAGCTATCTAAGGTAACCATATTGATCCATATCTCTATTTTGATGTTCGGCCCAAAACTAATAAGATCATAAGCCCTAAAATAAAAGTAATTTGGACATCCTTGCTTTAGTATCTTTGACTTATAAATTTAGTGATACATTTGGGTAAAATCTATGTAACTATCATGCATGCGAAAATAAAAATAAATAAGGTACTTGTATGATAAACCCACTACCGCTCAAGCTGTTCACTCATTGACGCACTATAGAACCGGTTTTTTTCATTAGTTTCTTTCAGCTATGCGTGAGACAAGACAAAGAGTGGTAACAGAATAGATGGAAAATATATAATTGGGGCTATATATTTGCACATTAGGGGTGGGGTGTTGTTTGTAAAGTATTTGGACAGTGTGAAGCTAGAAAACAATTCTTACTACATAATATGCAGAATAATTATACCTAACACATTTGGCATGCAGACCCGCTATGTTTTGCCCCCCCCCCCTAATCTGCAAATATATAGCCCAAATTTGTTTCTGAAGTATTATATTTTTATCTTATTTTGGTATATTTCATTAGGATAGAGCGTCAGAGAAACATATTAGAAGAATATTAGGTAGTGGGTATAACATTCAAGTACCAGAAGCAAAACAAGAAAAACTAACTGTGTCTGAATTTGATTCTCTTCGAGTCCTTTACACGAGCTTTACTGAGCAGGAATTTTCATTGAAGAACTTTAAAAAATAACAACATTACCCCCTCCCTCTCGTCGATTAAAATATTACATTTTGTCCCCACTGAATATTCGTGAATTGACGCCAGTGTGATGGGGCCGCCAAGATGCAGAGATAAACAATTTTCAAATTATTATGGTGCCAGCAAGGTCTTTAATGTCCACGTTTCTATTAAATTCCTCCATTAAACTTATTTTACAGTTACAATATTCAATAATTTGATACCCCTGGCGTGCTGTGTATCATGCTTCCCCTACCCCCAACCCTAACGGAAGGCAAATTTTCAGGGCTTTTGGAATATTCCCACTCAAATTAATATTACTTAATTTACTATTTCCTGGGGTCACATAGCTGGAAAAAGTAGCCGAGAGCTCCACTCCATTTTATTATTGAAAAAAGGCAATATTTATCAGTAATTTTGACCGAACCTGTTGCCTCTCCTGACTTTGTCCGATCATATGTTCTATGGGACGAGACTAATGAGAAAATTAAAAAAGGAAAAGTAGGTAAATTTTGTCCATACGCCTCTAGTTTGTAGCTCTCGATAATGGCGATTTTAATGGCACACTTTTCATTTCAATCCAGGATTATTTTGTCGGGGTTTCAAGCTCTTTGTAGAAATCCCCGAAAATTTCAGGGAAAGATTAGGTCAAATCTATACAATAATAATCATTCTTGAATTACCGTTAAATGAAAAATTTAACGGTAATCATTCTTGAATTACATGTTTTTTTCAAAACGCATTTTTAAACCTTCGGTTATAATGACCTGTGGTTTGCTCTTTGCTAGGTTGTAGCATATTATGCAACCACGATAGGAATTTCAAATCCCTTTTCAGGAATTATCTGCGGGAAACATAAGGTTTAGCCATTATCACCTGAACATAGAAATAATTAGGAGTTTTTGAGGGGCCCAAATATTGTTATTCTATGGCAGTTGTTAGTAAAACTGTAACTCAAGAAGCAGGGATTACTATGGCTACCGTCCACGGTCACGAAGGATTCTAAAGCCAGTAAATGCTATTATTACAATAGATCAGAAAATTTTTAGCGTAAACCCTGGACGATAGATATTTACACTCATGAAGTGGTTTGCATTTCTTGAAAAATAAGGGAAATGCAGGTACTAGAAAAAAAAGTGTGTCATCATGTTTAAATTCTCGTTTAATACTTTTCGAGATTAGTTATTATGACTAACTAAAGTTTTAACTAAATTCTTTGCTTGGACCATATATGAAACTCAAACCCATAATATCTTTAATGCATACAGCAGCCTGTAAGAAAATCTTACTGAAATCCGTCGATGAAACAACCACAACAGAATACATAGATTTAAACTTGATATTTATTTAAAAATAAATAATAAACAATGCAACAACAACAATAAATTCTATTATGCTCAGTAATGACCAGCATCTGCAGAGAATCCATGCACTGGATGTGCTTTGTAATTAACTATTCTAAGTTTCCCCTTACTATCATAGTATCCATACCTTCCGTGAACAACACCAGCTGAATCTCTTTCTTCAAAACGAAATTGGCGATCAGGACTAAAAAAAAAGGTACAATTACAATATCCATGCATTGCGGTACATGTAGGCTACATGTTCTTTAAATTCTGTAACGAAAGAATTTTATTTCAAAATAATTGAATAAAAGGTTACCCAAAGGTTATAAACAAAGTGAAAAAACAACAGAAAACTCTGATATTGTATATGTTTAAAAAAACGAAAATTTAGCAAAAACAGTGACGAGGAAGTGTTCAAATATATGCAAGTTGTATGTGAGGGATCGGGCGCCCCTCTCAATCCCAATTTTTTACACCAAAGTGTAATTAGTGCTGGAAATGTCCCAGTTAAAGATAGGAACGCGACCACAATCAGTGATAAGGAAAGAGTTTAAGAGAGATGGGTAGAGCATTTTAAGAATGTGGTAAACAGTAATAAACTTACTGGAAATGATATAGAGAAAAATGAAAAAGTTTATGTCACTGAAATGAACACTTAAAAATGAAAAAGTTTCTGAAGGAAGATTTATTTTGCAAGAAAGAATTAGAGACATTATTGAGGGATTAAAAATAATCCCAAGGTGTGGATAGTTTGGTAGATGAGTTTTTAAATATGGAGGTTGCCAAGTTAGAGATAAATTACTGAAGATTATTAATATAATTCTTAGGAAGCAAATTATTTACTATGATAATGATTTCCAGACTTAGCAGTGTCTGAGTCATCCAACCCCTTTAGTCTTCAGCCTCAGAGATTATGAGCATTCCTATAGTATTCCTGTGGTTAGGGTAGGAAATGAGGTTAGTAGCTGGTTTGGTATCGAATCGGGAGTTAAGCAGGGTTGTGTTCTATCCCCATTTTTATATGGATTGTTTTGATGG
>JAQQPU010003607.1:13082-30944 GCA_029168905.1 Artemia sp. Kazakhstan ARC1039 | reverse complement strand
TTTTATATGGATTGTTTTGATGGGCTTTGTCCTTGCGAGCACAGCAAGGGCCATGGGACAGCAAGGTTGTGTTCTATCCCCATTATTATATGGGTTGTTTTGATGGGCTTTGTCATTGGGAGCACAGCAAAGGCCATGGGACAGAATGGATTCAAATGGAAAAGTAAAATATTCCTTTAATATATACAAAGCATATATTAAATACATAACCTAACCTAGGCACCTCCCTCCCCCTAAAATCCAAAAAATAACAGTTTATTTATTGTAATGCAATGAAAACCACACTATGCATTGAATTACTCGATAGCGGTCTCTTGAATTAACCCGTCAAAAACGGGTTTTTCGTGATATAGTGCCCAAGTACCGAAGCCCCTTCATTTTTAAGAAAATCTTAAAAATGATATTATAACGATCATAAAGTGAATCTAAAAACATTTTTTGAAAAGAAAGTTAAGAGTGACTATATGATTGAAAAGAACCAAAATTATTCTGTTATTGAGAAGGGAGGCCGCCATCTTCAGTGACCCCTCTCAAAGTTTTGTATTTTTCATCTTTATGTTTAAAAAGCAAATAGTCTAACACGGCCAATAAAGGTGAAAACTGTCATAAGAGCGCTAAAATGTCCCTTTGCTGGCAGCCTGTGACTTCAAAACCTGTGACTTACCACCATCTCATAGCAAAAACCTGTGAAACTGTGACCATACATAAAAACTGTTAAATTTCACAGGAAACATGTGACAGGTGTGATATGAACACATATGATAAGCGTAAATTCTCTAATAGCGACAAAAATACGCCCATAATGCAAGAATTCTGTATAAAAGCGAATGCTTATTTGCTATAGCTTCAAACTTGTTTATCCGAAACTTGAACAAATGCCATAGTTTCTTACTCCTGAAAAAGCAATTTACTAAAACGCCCTTACCCAATGCTTCCAGTATCGAATCCATACTTGTACGAGTGAGGTCCTTGTTGACCGTGGATTGCAAATGATAGTCGTCCATCATTTCCTGAGCCTCGTGCATAGCCTTTGGACTACGAGAATAATGCATCAGTAAATATAAAATACCGAATAAACACTGAAGAAAAGATAATAATGGTATAATTAAGCAAATGAATCAATAAGCATTCCTTGTTTTTCGGTTCTTGACTAAATTATTCGTAGCAAGCAGGATTTGCACCCGAGAGTGGTGGTGTGAAAACCTAATTAATGCCCCAAGGGAGTTTGATTGAAGATTTTATATATTGTAAAAATATTCTTTTAACATTTCAGGAAGGGGAATTATCTTTAAAAAATTAGTTTTGAACAGTCGATAAAATTGATTTCGAAACAAAACCTTTCAAAAAGCTTAATTAAGTCAATTGAACAAGAGTCCCCCCCCCCGCGATTTATTCAAAATTCACAGCTTGATATATATTTTTTTATTTTACATGCTACACTAAAATACACCGAAGAACAAGTGCTTCGAAACTCTATTTCTGTATATTGATAAACCCTCTGATTTCAATTTAGACAGTTCGTGATAAAGTTTTAATGACTCGTTCAGTGACAATTCAATAATTCAGTTCCAAAACTAAGAAGACAAAAAACTGAGAGCGCAACCATTCTTTTCAGCATCGTACATCTTGCGTTCCCAGAGCTAGTGATATAATTGGTTCAATTCACCCAGATATCTAATTAGCATCGGGGGTGGCGTTTTCTCTCCAAAAAATTTTCCTCAGAGAAATTTCCTTCCTGGAAAATTCCCCTGTGGAAAATCCCCCCATGGAAAATTCCTCCATACGCAAAATTGACCAGTCACAGAGAAAGCACAAAATAGGTACTTGAAAATATTGATCAGATGTCCTAAGGGGTAACAAAAGAACCAGATTTCAAAAATAGTTCTAGGCCAGGGCTGGGTTGGTCATCAATCCTTTTCGAATTTGAAAATAGTACTAGTAACTCTCCGTTTCTGATCAAATGAGAATATTCGAAGTTTCTGTGACCACGAGGGGGAGGTTGCTGTTGAGGAGGGGGCAGCCACGCTCCTAAACGGAACAAATTCTGCTTGTTTATGGTTTAATATTACTCTTTGCTTTCATAATAACGGCGTAGATCAGAAATATTCCCAGAAATCCAAAAAGATTATATATCAATTTCTACCTCCACCTCCCCTTATTTAAACTGATTCTGTATTTATCTGAAGGTTCAATAAGAGTCAGGATGTTTGCATTAAAATGCACCTTTTGAGGCACCTGCATCTCTCCCTAACTACAAAACGACCAAAGAACCCTGCTGTAGAGGTTTCAAGGTCTTATCTACAAAAAATCAGAATTTTGTATTTTTTACCAAAAAGATCACACATGTGTGTTGTCTGTTTTTTTCCCGTGGATGATTGTATCGAACCAAGGGTCCTAGAAAATTGGGAAAGGGTTCATTAGGACAAAAATTAAAAGTTTAGGTACCATTTCAAGTAAAAAAAAAGATTGGCGGGCAACTAGCTTCCTTCCAATGCCCCTTTATCTGAAGGTTCATAAAGAGTCAGTTACTCAGTATGTTTTGCATTAAAATGCACCTTTTGAGGCATCTGACTCTCCCTAACTACAGAACGACCAAGGAACCCTGCTGTAGAGGTTTCAAGTTGTGATGCACTGTTTCATTCCATTCATTTTTTTTCAATTTTGTTACTGAAAAAGACTTGCTAAATTTCATTAAAAAATCAGACATCTGGTCGTTTCATTACCCCTTAGGACATCTGATCAACATTCCAAGGTACCCATTTTGACCTTTCTCTGTGACTGCACAATTTCACATGCGGGGGAATTGCCCGGGGGAGTTATCCTTGGGGGGGGGGGAGTTATGTGGGGGGTTTTCCTCGGGAGGAAAACACCTAGCAGTATCCTAATCGTTCCCGCTATGAAGACTGGATCTCGATCAACCCTAAAAGGTATTTATTTCAAAAACAAGTTTCTTCAAATAAAAATAAATAGGAACATCAAAGCTTAAAATGAACAAAAGCAATTACTGGCGCGCGTATGACAAGTATAAACCGGTAGGCTCTGGAAAGGTGGGTATTTTGCACCTTTTTGAACCAGATTCAGTTCAAAATTTTAATACAAACACATTTTCAAAATTTGACTTTTCTGTTTTCTAATCAACAAAAAGACTTTTTTACGTTGGTCCACAATGTACAGACTTTTTTACTGTTAGACTAACCTTGAAAGAGATTTACCTAAAAAAGACATGTCTGGGAATCCCCGTTTGCTTCTAGCTTTTAAGTTCTAATTTGAATGTCCAGACTAATTTATACATCCGGAATTAAGCAAAAATCAGTTTTTTAGTTAATTACCATAGTATAAAATAAGCTCCAAAAACTTTTTTCTTTAAAAGCAAAACATTGTGTTTTCCTTTATTTCTCTTTATTTTCCTTTATTAGTCTGTTCCTTTTCTTTGTTTTTAATATCCTCGAAAAACATTGCTCTTAATGATACGTTGTAATAAACGGTATGGTACACTCAAGAGCTTTCATAAAAATAACAAGGAACGTTATCATTTGTCTACACCAAATATGAGTGTGTTTTATTCTTTTAATAAACAAAAAAGCTTTTGAGGCATTCAAACTAGACCGATAGATATTCTTTTCTTTTATTTTAACATTATTTTTACAAGATTATGTTACGAAAATAATCTTGTTACGAACATAATCATGAGACATCCGAACTCAATGTAAGCTAGTTTCTTTAAAAATATTTGCTATTTATAAAAAATAGCAAGTATAATAATATGGTGTGAAACCTGCTGTGCATTGAGTTTAGATGTTTTTAAAATCCTTTAGTCATAAGGGTAACATACACCTCCCTATATTTTTCTTATCCATAGGTCAAAAATAAGTTTTGATGAAGTTTTGTAGAGTTATTGGCAAATTTTCTTCCACTGTCTTAGATATTCAGAGTTAATTAATTTGCATAAAGAAATAATTTTTCGGTAGGTTATGATTAAATAATTTCATTACCGTTAGGTTTATCTGTTCGACAGGATTTGCACATGAAAATACCTTTGAAAGTATCTTTCCCAAGTTAATTTCGTTTTTGAGTGGTTGGCTCAAATTTAATAAAGCTTACGTATTTGAAATTGATGTCAAAAGAAAGCTTATTTAAATAAACTATTTAGTCCTCCGTTTGAAATTTCAAAAGGTAAATTCTATTTAATAATACTGGTCCGTGACTTCCTATTTTGAATAACAATTTCCTTACCTCACTTGGGACATAGCTAGAGGCTACAGATTGCACTTCCTTAGCGAAACTTGCTTGTTCTGGGTTTTCGTAATAATCTTGGCTGGCATAGTCTTGACTAGCCTCTTTATATTGTTCTTGGGAGTAAGACGGCTCAGCTTTATAAGATGGCTGAGTTTTATATGATGGTGCTCTTCTTCGCTCTTTGTAACTTGGAGCTGGCTTATAATCTTGAATGGGTTCTTCAAAAGCTTTGGCTGATACAGAGGGGTTTATTTCCTCGTCATACAACGGAGCATTGTACGGTCTTGGGTTTGGTAGCTAAAATTTATTCTGAATTAATAATTTTTAAATTCTACTGAAAATATTGTTCATTTGCAAAAAAAGTCCGTCCAACGAGTGTGTGTGTTAATTAAACTTTATTAGGACACACACACAAAAACTATCCCTCACTTCTTTCAACAAAGAAATGAAAAAAGAACCTGACCCTCCCATCAGGATTTCCCTTAAATCCTTCATCTTTCGCATTTCTTCCAGGGTTTCCCTCTTGAAAACCAAAGATATACAAAATTGTAGAACTAAACACATAAAAAATAATACTCGAAGAATTGTCTTAAACCCCCTCTCAGACTTTGCCCGTGGGGGATTTTCTGGTGGAGCCCATGGTTCTTGTTTTGGTGCTTTTCTTCGGAAAACCCAGGAAATACATGAAAAAAAAAATCTGGGAATTTTTTCTTTCAAACCCCCTCCCAGGATTTGCCTCTGGGGATTTTGTGTTTTTCCTAAAACATTCCCGAAACTCAGCTTCTGGGGATTTTTTGGTGGAGTTCAAAGATGTGTTTTTTTTTGTGTGTTTGTCTTTGCAAAACCAAAGATATATAACATTAGTAAAACACAAAGAGCAAAATCCTGATGTTTTTTTTTCAAACCTCCTCCCAGACTTTGACTCTGGAGGACTTTGTGGAGGAGCTCGAAGTGTTTCTTAGGTGTCTATTTTGGAAAGCCAAAGATATACAAAAATGGCAAAATATCAAAAGACTAGAAAAAACAACAACTCAGAATTGTTTTTAAACCTTTGACATTACCCGTCCCAGACTTTCCATTGGCAAATCTTTCCTTAGTTTTCATAACTGAAGAAAAGCAGGCAACAACAGCTTATATCATCAAAAACATAACAGGGCCCTAATCTGGTTGTGGTTATAAAGTGGAAAATACAAAAGGAATTAAAGCAAACACAGAACCAAAACATTATAGAAGAGATAATATTCTATATTAATAGACAAAAACTATGACCCGGAAAAAAAAGACCATATGCTAGCTAATAGGGCGCAACAGAGAGATAGTGCTAGTCTCTACTTGTTTTAGACATTTGACCTTTTTATTCACCGAGTGTTGAGCCTGCTTTGAAAAAAATGTCCTTTCTTTAACGTAGAATCTGATTTTATGTTTCAAATAGTTGGATTCCTGGAAGGGATGTAAAATTGGATGATTTGTAGAACTTTCCTATAGTTTCTCATAAGCCCAAAGTTTTTCCAACTTTTGGTATTGCCTGCGCGGTCCCTTGTGCCAACAATTAGTTGATAGCATTCGACAATACAACCATGGGCATAATTTCAGCATTTCAACTGAAAGGCAAGAGAGGGTCCACATCCGAGGGGTCCGGGATAACCTTTAGAAGAAAGGGAGGTTTCTGGGGCACCCCAAAAGCCATGTTTTGTGAAAAATATAAGCCTAAATGTTTTTTTATATACTACTACTACTGTGACTTATAATTCGGTGCAGCACTAAGCCGCTTGGGCAAACAAAGCTACGCATGCTCCTCCTCCATCCCAATCTATTTAAAGACCTCCCAAGAAGTTCCTATATCAATTAAATCTTTCTTTAAAACATCCTCCCACCCCATTCGGGGACGAATTGCTTTTCGTGTAGCACTAGATGGTTGGCCGACAAGGACTATCTTTGGCAATCTGGAGCTATTCCGGTGTTGTGAGATGGCTTGGGGTCTCCATTCTGTCATAAGCTCCTTTTTTCCGTTCCTATTCCTGACAGGAAAATCCTGTTTGCGCGGCCTCATAATAACATCAGGGTGGACCTTTCACAAGTTTTCCTAACCAAAACCGTGTCTGATAACAGTGCTGCAGGGAGACCTTGAGAAGTGGCGTCCCTCAAGGAATTCTAGCCTAGTAAACAGCACATCTTTTGAACTGGATTCTGTTTTAAGGATAATTCTTCTAGGTTTGTTCTGTTTGGACGGGTATTTTTGTGCTGAAAAAATACCCATAAAGCTAAGTTATCTATTATAGGTTGGCTCCCCGTCGTAGCATAAAATTGTAGGCATGAATATAAAAGGTGTCGGAAGTAATAGGCTTGAGATTATATTTGTAGCATTTCAACTCTTGTTGATAGAAGAGCGTCACCAAGTGTGGAAAACCATTTTGTGACGAAGATAGGCCCAGGACTGCACGAAGCCTCCATCCATACTGAACGTTCCAGGGATTTCTTGCTGTCCGGCTCTAAGCCTGGTGAAAATATACCCCGGGCAATTACCCGTAACATCTCCACGCGTAAAATTGAGTCGGCAAAGAGAAAGCAAGACATAAGACGAATTTTGTATAGGAATTCTGGCAATGCCCCCGGTGTAAAATTTCCCCTGAAAAGTTGACTGCCTGGAAACTTTCGTCCTCGTAGAAAATTATCCCCGTGGGAAATCCCACCAGCAGGATTTTTTTTTATTTAATACGAACAAGAGAGCAGTGACAAATTGTGGTATGTAAAATAATATTTGCTAGAGGTAGCAAAGTATTGGGTGATTTTCGGAGATTCGGGGAACCAATTTTTTTTTTCTGGGAGACCCATAGATTTTTGGGGAAATCCCTGAAAATTCGGGGATAGTGGAAGCCCTGCTTAAACCCCCACCACAGTAAGCTCAAGGACCTCGGTAGCCAAATAACTGGGATTCGTAAAAAAAAATAAGTGCTTCGTGTAGACTTGAGAAGCTGTGTTAGTCCCCGTTCTTCACCGGTTCTGGGACCAATGCTTTTCTTGAGTTCAAAATAATTTCAATGATTTAAGTAGAATTTGAGAGAAAATTTCCAGGAGCATTTGAATATTAAACAATAAATACTGAAGTAGAGAACAATAAATCAGGTTAAACTAAATAGTTTAGCAATGATGCTCAGTAAATGTGAAGACACAAGGAAAATAGATCTTAAAGCCGTTTTAGAAGCATTTGCAGGATAAGAATTTAGAACTATATAAATTCATGTGTCCATTTTCGGTGATGTAAATTTCGATAGGCATTTTCAGCAGTTTTATAATATCTAGGGGACACAAACGTAAATTAATGTTAACACAAAATGAGTACAAAAAAAGAACAAAAGAGGATAAAATTGTAAGCTAAAAATGAACAAACTGGACCATCAAATGAGACAAGATCAAGAGAACGACCTGAGAAATGTAAATGTACAACGGGTGATAATAAACAACCTAGACCATCAAAGTGACAAGACCAATCAAAGCAACTAAGACAAAAGACAGTGAAAAAAATGTCTGAAGCAATGATAAACGAAAATAAAGATCAAAGAGAAGTGCAGTGAAAATGCTAGCGAAATCGAAAATTAGAACAAGTCAATAATTTCTTAGACCACACTGCTTTTCCATTTACAAAAAATTAAACAAGAAAAACGGGTTTTAATTTCTATAAAGCAGTGAATACAACAAATTTAATTAAACACAAATATTTAATTAAGAACAAGTCAAAAACGAAATTGAAGAAAATAGATATATGCAGTTAAAAGATAAGTGGCAGCGAAAATCACATTGTCTAAAAAACGAAAATGAAGAACAAAAATAACATGCGGTTACAAGACATGCGACAATGAGAATCAGAACGAATCAAAGTGAAAATGAAGAACAGAGAAATGTGTGGTTAGAAGGTATACGACCGTAGAACAAAGAAATATGCTGTTACAAGAGAATCAACAGCGAGAATTACAAGTGACAGGAGGATTCCGAACTTGTCAAAGATGAAAGTGAAGAACAAAGAACTAAGCTGTTAAAGAACTGCGAGAATCGGAACGAGTCTTCAATGGTTCATTTTTTCAATTTCTTCAAACAATAAGGAAGAATAGCTACTATCAAACAGTCTGGGGTAAAGAACTGTAAGTAACGAGTGACCCGGCTCAATTGTAGGAGAAACTCGTAAAATTATAATTTTGATAACTATGGATGCATCGAAAAATTAGCTTTTTAAGCGGAATCCAAGTATGTATAGCTTATTGTTTAATGTTACCTATCAAAAGCAGCGTGCCTTGAGAAAATTTGCCCGTTTTTGGAAAAGGAAAGAAGTATCTCCAAAAAGTCAATCAATGCGGCTCAATAGTAACCAAAACTCTAACAAACAGAGTCTTGATAACAATAGATACATAAAAAGAATCGGATTTCGATGCTTATTCAGAATATGTAAAATTCATCAAGATTAATGCTATCCATCAAAAGTTACGAGCCTGAGAATATTTGCCAATTGGAGGACAACGAACACCCCTCCCCCTCCCATTTTCTCCTAAAGATATCTGATCAAAATTTAGAGATAACCATTTGATTTGAAATTTAAAACGTAGAATAACTTTGCTTTTGAGGATAACATAGCCCCCCCGCCATAGTCCCATGGGAAAGGGCTGTACGTTACGCAATTCGCCCATTGTTCACAATTAGCGTTTGCTATTGGGAAGTATGCAGATTTTTTTTTTTTTGGGGGGGGGGGTATTTTCTGCGAGGGAAATTTTCCGTGGAGAATTTTCTGTGGAAAGGAGAGTTTCTGGGAAGAATTTTATAGGGGAAATTTTACGCAGGAGGGGGGGGGTAATTTCTGGTATGGTTTGAAAATAGTCAGAAATTAAATTAAAAAAACAAGTTTTTCACCTGAAAGGAAGCAGCAACATTAAAACTTAAAAGGAACAGAAATTAATCCGTACATGATGGTGGCTGCCCCTTCCTGATACCTCCCTCTTTATGCTAAAGTTTAGCTTTTTGTTGCCATTCTTTAAGAAATACTGCTCAAACGCCGTTGGAATTGAAGGAGATGTATTTTAAAGAACTTTAAGACTTTTACTTTAAGAGTGAGGGTTGGGGGAGGGGCAGCCTCCATACTCTTGGCAAACGAGAAAGGTTATATGAGATCAATGGGAGAATATCACAACAATGTAAGGCTGACAATCGAAAATTTTGTCCTTTGTAAATTTTATGGAAGTATTCCCTCTTTCTCAGAGAAAACTTTTGACAAGCCTCTGTGTGTGCATTATTTACATATATCATATTTTGCTATATAGATGATAAAATACTATATTGAGTTCAGCTCAGATGCAAAAATCATGTAAATTGAAAGTACCTTGCGATTGGTGTAATATATCTTGAATGATTTGTGGCAGGAAAGAAAGTGCAAGTAAATATTTGATGGACATTGAAACACCTGTTGACGCTGAAAAGCAGATTTCACATGTGAATAATTGATCTTGTGCAAATTCCAGAGAAAGCTGATTATAAAAAAAGTAATACAAGCGTGGAAAGAGGTGTTTAACAGGGAGTTTAAACAGCCGATTCTTTAACTAACACTGCTTTTGCATTTGCTACCCCATCTGAAACACTCAGAGCATCTCTGCCTAATAGATGTGAATTTTTTAAATGTTCAAAATTTCCACACACAAAATCCTTTAACTCGGGATTCAACCTTTAATTGCAAAGACACTCAAAATCATTTTTAAAAGAACAGCCTATTAGATATTACTCTTTGAATGGTGTAGCTTGGTGGTGTCCCTCAGACCCTTTCCTAGCTGAATGCTAAAAAAACATTAAAGAAAATTACACTTTTTTCAAATAAAAATTAAGAGGGAGATTGAAAAGAGACACATATTATCATGTAAATAAGGAGTGATGTTTCCCTCAACTCCACGCTCTTTACGCTAAAGTGTCACTAGTACCTTACATTTACTGAAAGCGTTTTTGAGTACACTAAATAGAGCCACTTGGTAGTTGTCTCTATTTTATTTGCTAATTGCGTTTAAAAACAATGAAATCAAAATTTCAGTGGTTGAAGCAATTGCACATCAATAAGCTCTTCCAAAGTTTAAAAATTCCAGAAACTGCTTTTAATGCTCTTTTTGTTGCCAGTGAGTCAAAGCATTCACTCTTGAAGTATATGGGAAATAAATCAAGCTTTAGAATAAAGACTGGTTTTGTGAAAGGGAGAGTGGTGCCCCTCATGCACAGGAGAATAATTTCTTCGTATTGAGTGAGCTTAAATGTCGCTCTTTGGTTTATTTGGAAAAGCTTGCTGATTTTTCTTTCTCTTCGTTTTTACTACCATCTGCACGGTATAAATACGGGTGAGGGGGCAACAATCCCTCAGCTTCCACTATTTACATTTAATTTTATCTTTACGCAACGATTCCTCGGGGTAAAGGATTCATTTAGTGTATTTGCTTTCAAATAAATGAAATTTTCATAAATAAACTATGTTTATTAGAATAAGAGAGGAGCGATTCCACTAGCGTCCACCCTAATAGCTGGAACACAACTCTTCGATACTCATTAGCCGACAGTTTTATTAGATAGATGTTAGGTAATGACGGCGCATAAGAGGGGAGCGATTCCGCTGGCGTCCACCCTAATAGCTAGTACACAACTTGTCGATACTCAATAGCCAACTGTTTTATTAGATAAATGGTCGGTAATGACGGCGCATTTTCGTGGACTGTATGGATGTTGAGGAGTGAGTGTTATATTGAGAACTAGTAGGCCCTCTGAAACAAGTGGCTATATCAATACCCTTTTAATAGTTCTCAGTATATTTGCTTGATAACATTTTGGCCCTGCGCAGGCTAAAATTGCTGTTTGTCCTTTTGTAGATAGTAGCCTTAGGTTTCGCATAAGTTTCGAATTTCATTGCATAATTTTCATCAAGATCATATCCTTCTTGGGGGAATTTAGCCCATTTAAAGTTATTATGCAAATTTTCATATACTTGATAACTTTTGATGACTAAAATCAAAATCGATGTATTTGCTTAAAATCGATTAAGTAGAAATAGTAAACTTCATTTGATGTATATAATCCAGCTTCGTTTATTAGAATTTAGGTTTCTATTGGCAAAGGTTGCTCTTTAACTACAGCTTATAAGTAGGAATTGTTTGATCAAGTGCTCTTAAATTTCAGTGTCGCTGCAACCCCCACACCACAGCCTATATTTTCAATTCGCGTTTATAATTCGTACAGCCATGCTTCAATTATCTTTGAATGTTGATCATTCCTAGAAAGTGCATTCCCTAAAAAATTTCCAAGGAAAAGGAGTTTGGGTTTCCAAAAGGAGCTCTTTCAACAAATCTTTGTTATTGGAGGAATAAACAACCATTTTTTACCATCCGTCTAAAAAAAAAAGAAATACAGTTTCGCATGTTCATAGATAGAGGCTTGACACATGTTTTGGTGAGTTTAGAGGTTTCATTTTTATCAGAATAGCTTCTTTTTTGTGTTGTTTCGTTGTTATGAAATATCCTTCGTAGGAAGTATGAAGGAACAAAATTGATATACAGTATTTGCCAAACTCTAAAAAAAAAAAAACTCAAAAAAACATTAAAACAAAACTGCTTAAAAATGCTTTGATTCCGAAATGCAACAAAAAAACTTACTGCTATTTCGAAAATTTAAACCTTTTAAGGCTAAAAGTGAACGCATAGGGAGTCATGATATATACTGTAACTAATCAAGGATTACTTTGTTTGTCAGGATAGTTCATGACAAGATAGTCCCTTTAGTCTTAAGAATTTTTTTTAGAAATAGCAGAATTTTATTCATTTTTTATTATATTTGGAGACAAACGCGTCAAAAGAAATTTTGTTTCAATAGTGCAGTTCTGTTTATTTTAATAATAAAGTGGTTTAGTTGTGTTAGTGGCAAAATCCATGTAATTGTAGTCTCTTCCATAATTTATATGTTTTCTGTTTTCAATAATTTATATATTTTCCTTAAAATGCAAGGTCCCTTAAAGGAAATACTACTGTTTGTATTAAAGGTGGAAGCCAAATAATTATAAAGAGTATCTTCTACAAATAGGCGACCCCGTTTCACAGAAAATTTTGAAGATCAGCTTTACATGTGGAAATATTCCAATTTATCAACTGCAAAATGCGAGTAAATACAATCACAAGCTTACTTGTTCATATCTTCCTGGTGTAGAGTTTTGCCGTTTTCGTGCCCGATATGTATTGGGCTCATATTTCCCTCGATCTGATTTGCTCCTGCTACCCGATGTTTCATCTCGGAAATAATTTCCTTGTGGGAACGCTACTGCCCCACAAGCTAGACATAGACCAATCTGGAAGAAAAACGGACATATAGTGTTTTTCTTACGCACGACTTAATAATTTTTATATAAAACAGTTCGTGGTAACGAACTGCAAGTAAGGAGCGAACCGGCTCAATAGTAACCGAAACTATAAAAAACGGAATTTTGATATCAATAGGTACACCAAAAGAATCTATATAAGTTTCATCAAATATATAAATTTCATCAAGTTTAGTTTCACCCATCACAAGTTACGAGCCTGAAAATATTTGCCTTATTTTTGATCACTAGGATCCAGTGATCCTAGAATATAGCGAGAGGGCTCATTTGAACGGAAATTAAAACCTCTAGTGGCCTTTTTAAGTGACCAAAAAAATCGGTGGCAACTAGACTTTCACGCGCATTTTTCTCTCAAAGTCACCCGATCAAAATTTTGAGATAGCCATTTTGTTCAGCATAGTCGAAAATCTAATAACTATGTCTTTAAAGATAAATTAATCCCCCACAGCCTCGGGGGAAGGGCTGCAAGTTATGAACTTTTCTCATTGTTTACATACAGTATTGGTTATTGGGAAGTATACAGGATAGGAAGTAAATCCCTCCTTATCAAGAGGGATTTTTTCTAGTGGGGGGTCGAGGGAGGGAATTACGTGGGAGGATCTCAATAAATCAAGAAAATCAACAGGGGAACAAATAAAAAATACAGGTAAACAATGCGGCATTTGACTTTACCGTTGCTACCGGTGCTGCTAATCTCAATTTCATAGTCCTTCAGCTATGAAACTTACTGGGGGGTTGTGGGCCAGCCATCCTGCGCTTTTGCGCGGCCTTCCTGTTTACCTTTTCCAGATTTCTCCAGGTATCCCTTTGGAGCTAGGTCGAATCTGGCTGAGCTTACGGAGTCACGCCATTGACCCCCGTTCCAAACCAAATAACCAGCGACACCAGGACTCGAACTCCTGTCCTCACAGATAAAGATAAGCAAGAATATAAAGTCAGCAAAAGCGGCAAACATCCCATGGCTCAAATATGACAATATTGTTTATAATGAGGCTGCTCGTTTTGAGCATCAAAGCTAAAGTTAACCAAAAGAAGACATGAATAGAGATTCTCGATTGTTATGCCTGTACCAATATACATAGTTGTGTGTTTTAAACATCCCTAAGTTTATTTTAGTTTTGGAGCAATGTATTACATCAAACTAAAGATTTGAAGACATCGAATTTATCTCCCTTAACTGGGAACAAAAAAAACTGTTTAGTTAAAACCTAAGTTCTAAATGAAACGTCGAAGAGTTAAAGAAGCCTAGATATGGTAAGCTGACAGACAGAAGCGAAAGATAAAGTTTTTATGCAAGAATCTGAGTAACTAATTTTTGCCAGAACCAAGACGAGAAAATCAATTTCTTCTGCCTGTCTCTGAGCCAGTGGCGTCGCGAAAATTAGTAGGAGAGGGCAAAATGTATATTTTCAGAATCTAGGGGGAGGGGTAATTTTTTTTTTCATTTTTTCGGTAAAGTTCTTATTGATGGGCTTCTTGTTAGCTTGGAAAGTAGTAGATTTAGGTAAAGGAAGCTTATTCACTTATATCAACTACTTTCCAAGATAAAAAAAAACGCTAATTTAAAATTTTTAACACTTTTCAATGAGAGTACGAAAAAAAAAGGCATTTTCAGTGAAAATGCCAATAAAAACGCTATAATTTTAAAATCTAGGACAGATCAAAATAATCTGGGGAAGGGGGAGGGGGCATGTCTCTCTTTGACTTTGGACAATTACAAAATATATTTGAGGGGGATGGGTGGAGAGCCCAGCAATACTTGCTGTTTTTTGTTGATTGAATTTCAAATTGCCTTTATTTGGTATTATATGGGCCGCCTATAGACAAAAAAAATAAGCAGAAAACCTAAAGTCATTCCACGAAATCAGAAAACATTTGTATATAGCCTAGGTCTTTGTCTAATCCATGGGGGAAGGGGACCTAGACGCATTTGCAACGGCAATGATTGCTATAATCGGAAAAAGTATCAAGTGTAGAATCAAATCGTATATTTCTTTTCTTTTTTGTGTCTCATGAATATTTCCGGGCAACTTTATATTTTTAGTTCTTTTCAAAAAAAGTTAAACAAAATAATTCTTACCTTTTTGTTACCGGCATAACATCACGAAATTGTCATTAACAAGCACCTTGAATTTGTTCCAAGTTTCATTCACTACTTCATTAACTTAGTCTATTTGAAAGTTTTCGTTATTTTTTTTTTTTTTTTTTTTTTAACAAAGACGCGTTAAATATGAATAAGAAAGGGGATTTTGCGGCGAATTTCGATCAAATTTAGATTTCTAAGCATTTTCACAGGAACATTGAATGTAGTTAGGTTTATCATATAAGGTAAGAATTTAGTTCTTTCATTACGTTTTTTTTAAGAAAAGAAGTGAGACCATAAAAATACACTTTTTCGGTTTGAAAAATATACGGCCCTCTCTGGGCATCCATGTACATGAATTTCCCGTGGGAGAAATTTTCAGAAAATGACTCTTTTAAACACATTAATGCTCAGAAAAGTTTTGCAATGGAAAGATACGCTTCATAAGGTCAAAATTACCTCTTTTTTACAACTATATCACGCAAGTATTTTTTTGTTTGCACAATTCTAACTAACATAACCACTGAGATTAAAAGGTTAAATATTAATAAGTACCACAATAAATGATTTCATCCTGTTAACTACGAGTTGGCAGAGACGTTACTGTACCTTAATTTCTCCAGTGGTTCATATAGATAACACAGATGCATCTAGCATCTCGAATATTGACCAATCACAGAAAACCGTCCTTATGGCCGAGAAAACACATTTGTATCACCTTGACAATGAAAGTTTTGCAGTATTTTAGCAGCCAGCTGCTGTTCTTTTTTTCCGCACATTATTCAGATATGCAGTTTATTCTGGCCCTTTAAACGACCAAGGTCATTGAAATGAAAATGGTTTTTGTCACCAGGACCCGTCTCAGTTACACTCCTACCTGAAAACTAATTTTTTAAGATTTTGCTCTGGTGGTTTTAAAATTATATTAGGGAAGTATCATATTTTTGTCAATATCGTCACGATAAACCGTGAAAATAAATCTGCAAACCTACTGAATAAATTTGACAATGTATTTCGTCCGTAAAAACTCAAACATTAACAATCTGTTAATATCCAAAATCAGCTAAACCTTCATAGGAAAGCTATACTTTCTTAAGCTGTTTGGTGTCATACTTTTAGGCTCATTTTTTTACTGATTTTTGCCCCAATTTTTTTTTTATTTGGCACCAACTGCTATCAAGAACTGTATAACTGCATATATTTTTCTTTTTCAATATGAAAATGGAACTCCCGATTTCTTCCTAGTTTTTTCTTTTAAATATATGTGATTTATGAATTTTCCTCATACATGCTTACTTAACTCCCATCTGGCCGGATTGGCCGTTTTGGGGCTTCTCCTCTAATGGCATCATAACAGTACTTCCTGTTTGTTGAAGTCCTCAGCAGTACTGGGATCGGGTGGTCTGAAAAGTTTTCCCATCAGCGCTTGGGAGGTTGTCACCTTGGGCGAGAGGCATTTATTTTTCCTTCGAGGCCTATTTGGGCCGTTGGGCTGGGGCCATACGCTGAACGTGTCCTAAACATCGAAACTGTTGGAGTTTGATGCTCTGCATGATGGTTTGAGGGTAAATCAAGGAGGACAGCGTTTGTTCGTTTGATATTCGGTCAAGGTAAGTGATGCCACTTAGCTTTCGGAGCGATTTAGTTTCAAATGCCGCCAGTTGGTGCTTGTCATTGAGTTTTAGACTCCATGTCTCTGCTACATACGTTGCAACTGAAATTGCTAAGGCACGGAAGAGTCGCATCTACAGTTTTAAGGGTACGTATTTATTTTTCCAAATAGAGCACAATAACTCTAAACATGCGGGGGAAAGAGCCAGGCGTCGTTTGATGTCTTTTGATGAATGTTTGTGGATGTTAGCACACTTCCTAGGTAAATAAACTGGTCAGCCCACTTGATTTCTTAGCCCCGAATAGTGACTTTGGTAAGGAGGGGACCAGTCACTACATGCCGTGATAATCTCATCACTTCAGTCTTGCTGGCATTTATCTCCATTCCAGAGGAACTAGCTGCTTCGTCGATGGCGTTCGTGACTGGCTTGGAGATCCTCTTTTTTTCCTTTCAGACGATTAATGTCATCAGCATATGCAAGTAGATCAAAGATGTATCCTCCAAAGACTATTCCCGTGCTATTAGGGACAAGCGTCAGAACACAATTTAGGAATAAGCAGAAAAGAATGGGTGAGAGGAGGCATCCTTGGAGAACACCTGTAGAGGTAGAAAACTTCTCAGTAAGTCCTTCACTAGTCTGCACCATGCTTCTCACCTTCTCGTAAATACTCCTTATAATATCGATAATATTAAAGGGAATTTCGTAATGAGCCAACATATGCCAGAGACCTTCTCGACAGATAAGGTCTAAGACTTTCTTGAAGCGGAAATATCTTTCAAGTTTCGCTCTCAGCTTCAAGGCTGATTCTTCTAAACAACTTTTTTTTGTACTTTTTTTTTTTACAAAGGCTTGCTTTAAGTCGATTCTCCGCATTCAAAATCAGTTTTTTTTAGCTGAAAACAGTGTGTATTTCATATAGTGCGTTTTTTTGATTTTCCCAAACATAAAAAAAAAGTTCATTTAACTCATCCAAGAGGTCATTCCTACTTTACATAGCTGAGATGTAGCCCCTTTAATCCACCTAATTGAGTATGATAGACGTCTGTCAGACAAAAAGACTCTGTCGAATCAAGGGGCTTCGATGGGACGATTTTGTTAGTAACATTAGAACTCTTGCTCTTACTCCCCAATTGCCATTATAAACCCAGATTGACCACCGAACCCTCATATGGTTTGAGAGCCTCCTCCAGAGTTCACCGGCAGTTCCTGCTTGAATTACTTACGACTTGGACTCCACATCACATGGTTGGTCAAGCCCAAGGAAAAGACCTCAGACAGTAGAGAAGAACAGCCCAAACAAAGATTCTAACATCATGCTGCACGAAGACCGCAAGACCTCTATTGACGGCAGGGCATGCGAGCTTCAAGAAGCTGTGAAAAAAGAGACATAAGAGCCGCGTACAGGATCTTTCGTTAGCTCTCAGGTCAACACAGCCAGGGTACCCACATATCTCCGAAACGCAAGTAGCGAGAAAATTCACGACCAATCTCTGCTTCAGATCACTTGGAAAGATCACTTCGAGAGACTACTAAACTTGGAGCCTCGCGACCAAATC
>JAQQPU010003606.1:0-57848 GCA_029168905.1 Artemia sp. Kazakhstan ARC1039 | reverse complement strand
TTTTTGAAGTTTCTACGATAACGCCGTCTATAAAAACCTTATATGCCCCCAGGGCATAATTTAAAACCATTGCCCAAAGGGTTGTGGGGGAGTGCCCTCCTCAAAAAGATATTTTCTATCTGGAAATCAACTACGTTGAACAAAATGGCTATCTCAAAATTTTGATTGGATATGTTTGGGGGAATGATAGGCGAGGGGGGGGGCTAGTTGCCCTCCATTCCATTTCGACTATTAAAAAGGGCACTAGCTACTCCAATTTCCAATTGAATAAGCACTTTTTGAAGTTTCTACGACAACTCCTACGATACGAAGTGCTCGGGTATGGAGAAGAAGAAAAAAGAAAAATAAATAACACATTGTGTCCACATCGTTCTTTACTTAGGCAGTGCTATCGTGCTGCCTATGATTCATAACCTTTCAGACTGTGTGAGCCATATCTATATTCTTGCATCTACCCATTAAATAGCAAATCCATATAAAATACCTATAATACCGCAAGATAAAATTTATTCTTTATCATTTTTCTCTTCCTGTCACCTTTTATGCTCTTTTACTAAATTAAAACTAAAATGTTTTAGCCCTCAGTTACAATTCAATAATTTTTCTTGAAAATGGAGCTACAGTTGAATTGTGTCATCCCATCTCTTCAAAAATCAAATGTTCTTTAAATTAGGGGTTTGACCCTACTTCTGTAGGAGCACCGAGGTTAAGGAGGCACATATAAGGAAGGGCATTAGCTTAGAGGAAATAGTATGGGATATTTGTAATTAAAACAAGGGTTCTTTTATCAGATTCTTTTTCTCTGGCTTTAGTTCTGAAAATGCAAATCCTGTTATTTGAATAGAATTTTAAGCCATATCAATGCTTTCTTTTCCAAATGAATTAAAAAAAAAGTTTTTTCCGATGGAAGTAAAGAGCGAAATTGAAACTTAAAACTGACAAAAATTAGTATTTCACAGCCTATTTAATATATATTAATATAACTAGAACAAATAAACCAACTAATTATGTTTCCCTATGCTTTTACGATTATACAAAACTAGAGCTTTAGTGAAAACACAAAAGTCTAGTATACAAAACAGAATTATTGATTTAAGAGTCGAACGTGAGTATGCAGCCTGACAAAATAAATGAATCTATAAGGCTTTTCATAGTCTTACACCAGTTGTGACAATAGTAACTTTCAGTATACAATTAAAGCTATCTTAAAAACTTAAGCATAAAACTATATATTTTTTAATAACCATGAAGTAATTGAAGTAATCGTACAGAAATATTGTATTAATTTATCAAGCAGTATTTTGCTCTCATCAGCTATACTACCAATAGTGGGTATTATACAGTTTAAATTGTAAAAAATATGCTTCAGTATCACTTGAAATGAACATCAAATAAGACATAATATGAACACCAGAAATTCGATTATTTCTCTCTATACAAGAGTGAATTTCAAGCTGTGATCTAAAGCTAGTCTATAGTCCTAATACTATCAAGATGGCCTTACTTCTAACTTGTGTGGAAACTAGTAATGAAATGTCCTTTTAAGAACCAAAACGAGAGCCAGTCATTGAACAAAGCCATTGTGCAGAAGTGATACCAAATTAAACGTAAAAAAAATAAAGAAAATTCTAAATGGATTGTTGCTTTATCTTAATAGGGATTGATCCTAAAAGGGATTGATAATATTTTTATTCTATAAAAAGTGTCTTTAATTGGTTTGTATTTACTGTACCTAAACTCCTGTATTATTTTGTGTTTTCAGTAAAGCGCAAGTTTTGTATAATCATAAAAGCATAGGGAAACATAATTAGTTGGTTTATTTGTACTAGTTATATTAATATATATTAAATAGGCTGTGAAGTATTAATTTTTGTCAGTTTTAAGTTTCAACTTCGTCCTTTACATCCCTCGGAAAAACTTTTTTTTTAATTAATCTTTGTTCGTTTTTGATTAAAATTTAATACAGAAACAAAACTGCCAAAATCTTTTTTATTTATACGGAATATTGTATGTTCGTTTTAAGTTCTAATTTCACTTCTTAGTTTCAGTTGAAAACTTGTTTTTAATATAATATCTAAGTATCACCGATCTAGGGGAGATAAGACAACTCTAAAAAATACTGCAAATAACCTTGACAGCTAAGAAAAATTTTCAGTCTGTAACATAAAGTTTATTATCCATACTTCACAAAACAATACATTTTTTTCAGGAACGTTTGTTTTTCGATGAGCAAAAAGCTATTTTTACTCGACCGACTTTGCCAGAAAAAGCAATAATGAAGACAAGGTTTTATAAATCACCTACTGACTAGCAGAAACTAGAAGGCTACTGTAACAAAAGAAAGCTGTTTAAGGGCTCATTTAAAGGCTTATATTTATACTTAATCGCTTTTTATAAATTTGACTTGATAGCACATTCCCACAAAGTGCACTGTCGGTTGTTTCCCAAAATTTTTTAAATGAAACAAATGCTTTTTCCAATGAAATGACCAAAAAAAGGTGACTTCAAAACCTAAGCAAGAGCAAAAACTAAGGGGCAAGGACGTCCCTTCCCCTCAATTTCCACTGTTAGAAGTAGCACACAGGTTTCATCACAGATTGAAGTTTGAAGGTTCAATTCAAAAGTGTTGATCAATCAAGCTTAATTTTTCATTGATGTTTAGTTGAAAAGTTTTTAGTTTAAGTTAATCTGTTTTCGCAATAATCTTTTACTTTTAATATTACTAGTTGATTTATAAGACTTACTAAGAGGGTTTTGAGGGGGAGTATATGTGCGGGGATCTTATAAACCTCCTGTTAAGGGCTTTGGACCATAATTACTGCAATGGTACCGTTTTATGCTTAATGGTACCAAACTCTTCCACTTAAGAAGAAGTACCCAAAGTGCCGTTTTTAGTGCTATATGGCACATTTGGATGGTAAAACTAATAAAAAGCACGTAGATATGAGTAACAGGTTTAAAATCTACCTACCCGAGATATGCCTTCAAAAATATGTGGATCACGCTTACAGAAATAGTAGATTGTCTGAAAAGTACTCATAAGAAGGGAAAAACCATAATTGAAAAAAAAAAATACAAGCTTGAATCAAACGCATGGTAATCTAATTTGGAGTCTAGAACTGTACTGACAGAACCACGCCTCTAGTAATGTAATTTAGTATATTGGTGTTTTTAGGACTTTTGTGTAGCTTAATAAGGGGGACTGGAGGAGGAAGTTGCAGGAGATGTTATTGCAAGCCTCCAGTTAAAGGTTTTGGACCATAATTATTACAATGATACCTTTTTATGCTTCCAAGATTTTCCACTTGTGAAGTGGAACCAAAAATGTTGTTTTTAGTGCTATACCTTACTTACGAATGGTAGAATTGATACAAAGCACATAGGTATGAGCAAAAGTTTTCAAATGAGCCATTAAACATCACTCTAAAAAGTTTTAGTAGCCCACTCGCCCTAGCTTTTCTACTTGAGACATGGCACCAAAAGTGTCGTTTTTAGTGTTGAAACTTGCATATTGGGGAATTTATAGGAAGAACGAAAATTTGAGCAATATTTTTTATATGAGCTTTGAAAAATCTATCTAAGATGTTCTATTTGCCCGCCAGCCCCACCCCTAGAGAAACGGCAAAAAAAGTGCCTTTTTTCGTACTATATGGCACTTTCAAATGGCGAGATTTGTATAAACCACATACACATGAAAAATAGATTTGAGTGAGCTCTTAAGAATCTCTTTATGATGTTCTTCTAACCCACTAGGCCTGGAATAAATAAGAAAACGACCAATTTAAAAAATTCTAACTTTTAGTTACTATGCGCTGTGGTTCGCTCTTTACTATGTTGAAGCTAATGCTTCAACCATGACAAAGAGTCCATTGCAAATCCTTCTCAGAAACTAGATAACATTAATATCTGTGAAATCTAATAGATGGTAGAATATTTAAAAACATAGTAAATATAAGCAATAGTTTATAATTGAGCCATTAAATGTCTATCTACGACGGTGTGGTAGCCTGCTTATGTTTCAGTAGCTTACTGATGAGCAGACGATTTATGAAACTTACTATGGGGGCTGGGAGGGGGCTCTACGGGAGGGGTTCTTGTGAACCTCCAGTTAAGGGTTCAGGAACATAACTATTACAATGATACCTGTTTTGTACTTCAGAGCTTTTCCACTTAAGAAGTGGCACCATAAGTTTTGTTTTCAGTGTTATATCGCACTTACGAATATAAAATTGAAAAAAAACACGTATATAAGAGCGAAAGCTTTCAAATGAGTCATTAAACATCACTTTTATAATTTCTCCTAGCCCAATAGCCCCAAACTATAAAAACAATTGTTTGAGATTCACCAACAATTGTTTGTAATGTTTATCAACAACTAAATTGGAATTTCAACAGCTGAAATTGAATATTGGAGACCATTTTAGAATTCCACGGTCAGTATTGAAATTCGAATTTGTTGAGAAACAAAAATTTTGAATTCCTATACCGAAATTGAATAATCAATTTGTTGACAAAACAACATGTTGGATTTTAAGATCCTTATTGGATTTCAATCTTGTTTGCCGGATTTCCCGTTCTTTTTTTGGATTTCCATCACTAGCGTTGTTCAATTTCCTAGGTCTACAGTCGAATATCTAGTTCTCAGGATTCAGTTTTTTTTCTTTTTTCTAAAGTATCAATAAATACCAAAAAAAAACAATCTCATTTATTTTACAAGAACAAAAATTTTCTCCCAGTTAATATGACACGTCTTAACGGCTGCTTTATTTCATGGTGAAAATCAGTAAATCAAAGGCGTACTAAAAGGCCAAAATAAGATACTTGAGTAAGAAATATCTTCCAGTTGGGAATACAGTGACAAACGGACCTGAAATGAAGATGAAATAAAATAGAGGCACAAATAAAAGAAAGACTTTCCCCCTTTTTCACCCTGCAGAGCTGAACGGTTGCAATAATAATGCCACGAATCCTGTCTTTTCTGAATACCTTCGACTTACTCATCAGATCTCTTCAAATCTCTTTTTCACCACCTCGTCAAATCTGTGTGTTATAAAATTGAAACCTTGCAAAATAGATCTTCTGCTTAGATGAAGTGCAACAAACTTGTTTTCAGCTTCACAACTTTGGTCAATCCCAATTTATAAGGTTTTAAAGGTATACAAATGTATTTCCTAAATTTTGAAGAAAAAAAACATTGATATGGCTTAAAATTCTATTCAAAAAACTGGAATTGCATTTCCGGAACTAAACCTTGAGAAAAAGAAACTAATAACTGATAATTAAGGTAAAATGTTGTTTTTTCAAAATTCCAATAAGTATAGACCTGTCATATAGGCAAATTTAAGGACCCTCTAGAGGGAGAAGAAGTGGAGGTAGGTACTTCAAAATACCTTCTTGGGACATACTTTTGTACTTATGTACTATCTGGAACACATGCTCTATATTATATTATAACCATTTCAAAAAAAAAATCTTCCCTGGATTTGCCATAAATTTGCTGCTTACGCTGGATAACCAAGTAAGCAAATATATCGTAGAAGAGATGACGCCGGTAAGGGTATTTCAGCACTTTACGTACACGTAAATAAACCAAATGCTTCCCAAAAAAAGAGAATTTTCTAAAATAATACACATTTCAACTGGACTCAGAAATACTGCACTTGAATAGCAGGAATCGTGCTTCAAAAACTCCGATTTGCTAAAGGATTAGTTAAAAAATAAGCTGTTAGCCCAGTAAGTTTGATCAAACAGTTCATAGTGTTAAACTGTAATTAAGGAGCGACTCAGCTCAATTGTAACCGAAACTCAAAAATGGAATTTTGATAACAATTGAGAAGAATTGGGTTTCTATGCAGATTGCAAATATATAAATTTCATTATGTTTAGTATCTACCCACCAAAGGCTCCAAGCCTCAGAAGAAAAAGGGATTTTGAGGGATCAAGGGATTTTGAAAACAGGAAGTCTGATTTTCGAAAAAGGGAGAAACACGCCCCAAAAAACCAATAAATCTTAATGTAAATTGGACCTTCAGATTCAACGTATCAGAAAATGTTATTGTGGGGGTTATGATCTCCTATCTGCAAAAATGTGGAATTATATGTTTTTGCCAAAAGACTCATCACGGATGCGTTTCTATTTTTTTTGTTCTAGTGTCCTTTTTAAGAGACCGTGAAGATTAGAGGGCAACTAAACCTCCTCCCAAGACCTAATTCGGCTCTTATTTTGTTTTCGAATGTTATGATTTGAGATCAGTTTTACAAATAAAAAATCATCTCCTTCAACTAACAAACGTATAATGCAGAAGTAGATTTAATGTTAAGACCTTTAAACGAAGAAGCAACGATTTTGCCTCGGGGCTTTCAAATCATTCTGATTCAGAGAGAGAAGACATTCTGATTCAGAGAGATCAGAGAGACAAGACAGTCTGATTGTTATGGTAAGTATTCAGTTTAGTTTATTAATATTGATAACTTGTGTCTTATTTTTCCCAAAACGTATAAGATAGTATATTTTTATAAATAAAAAAAAGTTTGGTAAAATTCTACTGTACTGTTCTATTAGCTCTAAACCATGCAAGAATTGAACTTTGGTTAATGTTAATGAAATGAAACAAGTTACGATAAAAATATAATAGTTTAGTAGCAAAATTTGGTTATATATTTGCACATTAGGGGGGGGGGGGGTAAAGCATAGCATATATTAAATACGTAATCTAATCTAATTCCCTTCTCCCCCTCCTAAACCCCAGAAACTAAAGTTTGAATATTGTAAACACAGTTAGAAACCACTGTTTATAATCCAATTATCCGTTGAAAGAACAGGTTTGACTAGTTTCTTCTATCTTACGTGGCTTACAGCTAATAGAACTTTTGTTTATGATTTTTACTTTGATGTGGTTCCCCCATATCATTGTGAGAGGTGGGCCCCTGTAGCACCCTCTTCATATCGCTTGATGGTACTTGATTTAATAAATGATCGAAAAATTCAGTATCAAGGCCTAGATCCCTCACAAAGGTATCAAAGTCAAAGCTGAGGGACTATATACTAAAAGGGCTTGCCCCCACGCTTAAACCACCCTCAAGTTCACTTTCCATGTCCACCGTACACGCATTATCGTGTAATTCTGATGGTGGTGACATGCTCTCAATAGAGTGCCCTGGTAGTGTCGGTGCGTGAGCTTAGGAAATAATAAGAGCTAATTAGCTCATTGGACTACTTCCTCCCATAAAAGAATTTATATTAGGTTGAAAAGAGATTAGAATAGTTAAAGTGAGCTTGAAAGATCGCACTAGTCTGAAAAGAGTATAGATGGGCAATGTGATCCTTCGGACGTATTATGACCTTACTACTGGCTATAAATTTAATGACTATACATGAGCATCCAAAGACTTTGGATGTATTTAGACCATACTAGCGTCTAAAGGTGTAAAGAGCACTCATGAAACCCTTGAGTCTGTACTACTATCTATAAATTTAATGAAGAAAAATTATCAGTTATGTTTTAAAGAGTCTTAGAAAAAAACTTACTCAGAGGGAGGTTGTATCCATTGTTGTAATCTTCGGCCAGAAATTGGTTAGTATTTCCTCGATCTATTTAGGGAGACAGTCGTTGGCAACCTGAAAAAAAATTATTAACTTGAAGTATTTATCACTTTCGCTGTGAAAAAAGTTTCAACACAAGGTCTTTAAATCAGAGCTTATGGCAATCATAGATGCTCAAAAATAGTCCTTGAATATTAAGAAAGTTTTGTAATTTCTAGGATGTAGTTGCATCAATTATTATCGATGCGTGCATGCAATATCTATGTTTACATGCAAAAACGCCACAAATCAAATAGTCAAGGCGGTAGGGGAAGGGACTATGGAAAAAAAATTGTTTTTAAATAACCGAAAATTTTTAATTGTATGTAATTTTTCTTGTCCGTCTATTTCATTTTCAGGTAAACTAGGGTACTAGAATCAGAAAATCACCATCATGACAAAAATTGAATTCCTTAGAATAACAAATACTTCTAAACAATAGATTTTTGTTAACCTTACCCTCTAGATTTAAAAATTATATTTTTTCTCCCCTCCCTCATAAATTTTGATGAATTGACACAATAGGAGGGTCAAAGAACAAAGTTGATGCCCAACAGTAAAAGAAGAATGCGGCAGGGGTGTTAATTTGGAGAGGGGAATTTGCCCTCCTATCACCTTAGATTTTGATAAACAGTTTTTGGCAGGTATTTTCTTATCAAAAAACGCTTATTCAGGGATGTACATTGAAAAAATAAGGAAACAAAATAATCCCCTCCCCCAAGATTTTGGAAAATACATCCCTTCCCCAATAAAAAATGTGAGCTTATTTTAATTCTCTATATTTTCCTCCTATGCAAAGTTTACTCAGGTCTTTTACATAGACATCTACTCTCTAAGAATTATGAACTGAAATATCTTACCAACTTGGGTGGACTCCAAGTTGTCTGAGCTGACCACGTCTGGCAGATTCACCTTCTTGCTCATGGGGTGCAGATGCGGACGCCTTCTCGCCATGGGAGTTGGCTCTGAAAGGGCCGGCATATTTGATGACTGACAAACTTGCGGTTTGCAGAGGGGTTACGTCGTGTGCCCTTGCCCTTTTGTGGGTGGGGGGGAGCTCAGGGTACTCCTTAAGAAGAAACAAAACTTTAGTTTCCCATGTAGTGAAGAAACAAAATAAGTTACAATTTATCCGAGCATTTTACATAAAGCTTAAAGCACATATCAGATTGTAACAGGGGAGTATGTAAAGAATAGATTTGGGTATTAAGTTGGAACTTTCAGAGAATACTTAAAGGGGAAGGCCAATTAACCAAACGGCAATATGTCCAAGCTACTACTGCTATTAATGCTACTGCTACTACTGTTTCTGCTACTACTACCAATACAAAAGTATTTCTGCAACTATTTTTACTACTACTACCACTACTACTGTGTTAATACAACTATTAAGGCTAAGTGTATTAAGGTGAAACTTGAGAGAATATTGAGATGATATTTGAACTAAATGAAAACATGCTATGTGAATGCAGAATCCCAAAAGATGGTATCTCAAGGATTGATTTGAGTGTTAATTTGGAATTTCCAGATAATATATTAGCGGGAAGATCAATTAACCAAAAGGCAATACAACCATGCTAGTACTACAACAACTACTACTTTTACTGGTAACACTACTACTGTTACTACTACTGCTACTACTGCTACTACTATTGTTACTAATATTAGTTTTAAACTCCTCCAACTACTTCTTCTATTGCATCTACTTGGAGGAAAAAGTGTATTAAGATGAAAAAAAAACGTGAAAAGGGGGTCAGATGGCAATAACAAAAATAATTTTGGAACAGATTACCGTATTAAGATGAAAGTCTCAAGGAATCAGAAGAGGAAGGTTTAACTAACCAAAAGGTAACAAGCAAATTTTACTAAAGTTTCTGATATTGTTATGACTATAATTACTACTACTACTTATATAACACTACATTTGCTAGTTGTATTGTTACTATGACTACTACTACTTCTACTATAAAAACCACTACTGCTACTTTTATTACTACCCTTAATACTATTACAAATGTAACTGCTTGTAAGGCTAAGAGAATTAAGAAGAAAATTTCAGAAAGTACTTAGGGGGAAGTTAAAGTAAGTTTAAACTATGAAAGTACAGGTTATCAAAAAGGTATATCGGCAATGTCAAAGCAACAGCTAACTGTCATAAGATGAAACTTTCAAAGCTTGATGAAGGGGTAGTTCATCTCACCAAAAGGCATTATATCAATACTTAGGGTGGTAATAGTACTGGAGTTATTACTGCTACCAGTAATAGTCCTTCAACTAGTACTGTTACTACGACTACTACCGTGACTACTCTTACAGATATACCTAAGGTTATGAAGGTGAAATTATTAAAGAATGTTGAGGGATGAAAATGACCTGAATCAAGACATACTATGGTACAAACTAAATGTTCCGGGACATCATGAGGGAGGATGTACAACTGGCCAAAGGCATAACATTCTAACTTTCAGAGAATGCTTAAATAGAAAGATTAATTGACAAAATTGCAATATATGCATGGCACCACTAACACTACTACCATCGCTTCTACTATAACTAGTGTGGCTTTTCTATTAATGGAGCAACCAATTTGGCTACTTTTACGCTTCTATAGAGGGAGTAATATCCATATCTTGTATTCTTTTGGAATAAGTTCAATTGTGTAAAGAAAGGAGGAAAGTTTGCGGAGCCAAAGAAACATCGTTCGTCCTGCAAATTTAAGCTTATCATTTGTGGTCCGGCATATTACTTATGCTTTGAGATTTTTTCATTCCCCTCAGAAAATTCCATGTCTCTTTTACAAAAGAAGGAAAAGGCTCTTGGAGATTTTCAAATTTTATTTGACGAGTGGGTGCAATTAGGTTTGGTATTGAGGTTAACTTTTTCGGTACTCAGCAGCCTTGTGAAGTGCTCCCTCCATTAGGGCTGCTGTACGGTTTCGTATTTGAGCATTACGCCAGAGGCAGGTATAACTGCTCCTTTCATTAAAGTTTTGTCCTAACTGAAGGCTTTGACGTGCTTGAAAAGGGACATTATATCACCTATTCATGCTGCATTTTCAAGTTCATCTGTTTTTTTTTACAAATTGCTGCGTGTCTCTTACAAAAAGTCTTGTTCTGATCCCGTTTAATAGCCTATAGGAAGTTTAATCTCCTTCCTGGCAAGCCTCACTGTGTTTTTCAACGATTTCCAATGCTTTCTATGACAGCCAGGGCTTTTGAGTATATCTTGAGACCGACAGTCTCAGAGGTGATCTTTAGAATGTCCTTTTTTTCTGTCTCCCAAACTGTGGCCGGATCAACAAGAGTATTACGGCATTCATATCTGTTTTAGGTTTCAACTGGGATTTATGTCCTAGTTTGGTTGGCAGCGTTTTGTAGGCTGAGCTTTGAATTGTATGTTGAATTTCACAGAAACTAATTTATAGCCGGTATTCCAATGCTCCGTGCAACGATAAGTTCTGCAAGTTATGGCTCATGACCACCCTCTTTGGTTTACAATAATACAATCAATCATATTTTGCATACGCCCATCATTGCTATACCACATTGGCCTATGAATATCTTTCCTATGAATCAAGGTGTTTGTAATAACCAGATTGAAATGGCGCACAGCTGGAGAAGTTGGATTACATTTTCATTCAAAAAGTCAGTGGGTAATCAGACCAATTTCAGATTTAAAAGGACTGCTGGGGTCAGATTTAGTTACATTGAAGATCAAAGACTTAAATTTCGTGAGGGGAAACCCGAGAGCGATCAACTGTCAGAACCGATAGTGGTATCCCCTAAATCTATTCTGCAACATCTATAGCCAGGATTCCTACAACACCCTGGATGCTAAAACATCCATAAGAATGATTCCTATGAGGCCTTGGTTTTTGCAACATCACTGTTTCCAGCACTTTTGTATTCCATGCACCTGACAGGTGTTACGTCACAAAGGGAGTATTTACCTACGTAATTGGGGTTGAGAGTAAAAAAATCTTGCGTGACTTTGCTCCAGTATTAAAAAGGGTCCAGTGTTTCAACACCGAGGATAATGTAATGGATGCTTTTACACTATTGGATATTGAAGGCACTAACAATGGTGAAATGGCACCTAGAGTGCCTAAGGTAGCATTAAAAATTACAAGGGTTGCCAACTAAACCCAAAATGGTACAAGATGTTTACAGGATATGTTATATCGTTAATAAAATTCAAGTCGGAAGAACAGTTATGCTTTGTGGCAAAAGTGATAATAATAAATATATTTAGCGTGATCAGAAATCAAAAATTTTGAACCCTCTTTCTCTTTTGATTAAGAAAATATTCATAGCTTTTTATTTAAGCATGATCACAGCTATTCCCATAAGACTCGCAAAATTACTTATATAAGGCAAAACCATTGACCTTAAATCCATTAACGCATTAAGTTTATTGAGGAACTAACAGAAGTCTTGATCAATTATAGAATTCGTGACTCCTGTCAGTGCCAACAAAGATAACTTCAATCTTTGAATTGCCACCTAGCAAACTATGGTACTATTAATGTAACAAATATAATATATATGTAATACAAAAGTGTCGTCGGATAGAATCTTATGACTTGCCATTAATGAAAGATTGTTCGCTTATGTGAATAGGAATAGCTGTTAAACCAACAATGCTCTTTCATCTAAAGAGACAGTGTATTATTTTCTATTGTTTGCAACAATGTTCAATTGCAATAAATAATAGACTGTCTTGAAGCAAGGAGAAAAGTTGTCAAAAAAGGATATGTAAAAATGATACTTTATCAGACAGGAAACATTCTTGGATCCTATCTCTGTAGTAATAAACTATGCAAGCTCTGAAGTTAATGATTTAAGTATATGCCACTAATTAAGAGCATTAGACTCCAATTGCAACAAAGGTATTGAAGAAAAACAGAACCTCTCGGAGAGGTTAGGCAATATCCCAAAGGGGAAGATGCCATGCTGTATCTGAGAGTAATCTAGTCTAATAGTAACACTGGCCATATATCCGAAGGGAAATTTGGATAATATACCTAGTTAGAGCTAGTTTCTAGTGAGTTAGTCTTGATGTAGCAGCGATTCATGTAAGGCTTCTGTCTTGCATTAATAATTAGACCCAAACTATGAACTATTTATTAGTCTTGTACGAGATGCTGTTTAGCACACAGTTACAAAAATCCAAGTGATATTATACCCGTGTTCAATAGACTTGTTGTGTATTAACCCAGGCCGGTCATCCTTGTATGTCAAAGTATTGCGATCTTGTTCTCACATAGGTGCATTCGTGTTTTAGTCATGTGAGTACCGAATAAATCTATTATATTCTTATTTGAGTTCATTCATACTAATATATTTCAGATTAGTCTCCTATTTCCAAACTAGCTCCCATAAGGTATCTCATTTCGACCTAATGTATAGACATTAAAATATCCTAGTAATTATTACCTTTGGACTTTGTGGCTACGACGCTTTGGTTACGTTTCTTAAGCAGCAGAGTTGAAAGAAGATAATAATAGTATAAGACAAAATCCCAAATCCCAATGACTTCAGTAAATGTTCCCCAGAAATATAATTAAAGTAAACTTCAACAGACAAAAGCTTTAAGATAAAATTTTTTCTAGGATAAGTACCGCAACAATAATTATTAAAACTCTCCTACTACCATAAACACATTTAAAACCACATGAAACAAGTGGCGCGGTCAATTTAGACAAGGAGGAAATCACAAGTACTACAGTTTTTACGAGAAATACTATATAATATAATGAAAGCCTATACTATATAATGAAAGCTTTAAAATACATTTGATAAAGCAAAAAAATAGAAAAAAACGAAGCTTTCATTACATTGAAGTGTCAGGTTTTTTTAGCCTAGCACCCTTAAGTTAAATCCTAATAGGGATATCTTCAAATAAATTCTCATGTAGGAGATAAATAGGCGTCCCAAGTAAGCTACTTATAACGAAACCGGCGTATTAATTAAATTTAGTTTTTTTATTAGGCTACGTACCCAGTAAAACTTTTTTTAAAAAACTCAAATTAACTAAATGTATGAGGAACAAAAAGAAAAACTAATAACGCAAAAATTAATTGCAACGTCAGTTAAATTTACAAAATATCTCCCTCACTATGATAGGAAAAGTGACGTTGATGAATTTTATATACAACTAGCCAATCTGTAGAAATAACTAAAATGGAACTAAAAAACTAGTAGGCATGCTGCTCTTAACACTGAGAGGGCAAGCATTGATATTCCTGAAACAAATCGAGAGGACGGTAGGAACAGACAATAACCTCACCATAAACTGAATTGAAAAATTATTAAAAGCATTCAAAGAAAGGTTCGTTGAAACAAGTTCAACGAATAAACTGAAAGATTGGATTGTATGTTTTGACAAGATCCAAAATGTAAGGGAATATTTAAACAAAATAATAGCATCAAGAGAAGCCAAGTTCGGTCAAGATCTCGTGATCTATTTAAAAAAACAATCCTAAATACCTTCAAACAAAGGGTTAACCCAAAACTGTATCGATTGATAATAGGGAAAAACTTCAAAACACTAGAACAGGCCGTTCAAGAGGTAGAAAAGGAATTAAAATTCCCAAGGATTTTGAAAGAAATTCACTTACTTCAAAGTCCAGGTGAATTTATGCTTAATATTGGAAAAGAAATGGCTTTTAAGAGAGCTCAAATAGCAGCCTGGGCGTCGTCCAAGTATAGCTTGATATTTGAATTTCTCGTGGTTTTTCTGCTAAGAGGGTGCATATAATCGAAAATTTGGCAGTCCTAGTTTTCAGTAGTGCACTAACGATGGCATTAACGTATGCAAAAGCTGACTTATACGAACTGAATTCATCTTGTCTGGCAGTGGGGCCATCTATATTTGTTAACTTACGGCTCTTTTGACTGTTGAGAGAGCCGCCAGAGGCCACTATAAGTCAACAGCAATCCAACCGTAGCCAAAGAGGGAAAAGAGGAAGCCAGAGAAATAAAAATTGTGCTATCCCTGTTCTCATTTCTAACATGAGATTGAGGTCTCTCAGAACGGCAAGGGAACGTATTCTGACGGTAGTTTAAATGCATCCCTTCTAGTGAAGTTCCTCCTAGGCTCTGTCCGCGGTATGATGACCCAGTATCGTCTCTGTAAAGTACCCCACCTCCCCTAACACCTGAGTTTATCTTGGCGAAGTGCAGACTGCCCAATATCCTAGTATATAATGCCCGATTGCTAAACAACAAAACCGACGAACTTGAAGTAGTTCTCAAACGGACGAGTTCCCCCATTGCAGTGATCACAGAATGTTGAGATATTAACGATGAAACCGGGCATATCAAAGGGTACAAGTTATTTTTTCAATACGAAACGCGACCGAGGTATTAACCGACAAGGTGGCGGGGTTGGCCTGTACTTTCGGTAAGACTTACCTTGTAAATTACTCAGTCAGCCTAGTGACTCATGCCATGAAATAATATGGGTCGAATACAAACCAAAGTGCCTATTAAAGTGACATTCTTGCTTGGTTGTAGCCGCAGTTTACTACCCCGAGAGTTCAAAAAACAGGAAAGAACTGATCCAGTATATCCAAATCTAGACTGATGACCTACACCACGAACAATCAGTGCCTGCTTTTGTAATCACTGTCGATTTCAATCAAACTAATAATGCATGGGCCTCCAGTGTGCTTAACCTCAAGCAAGTTGTCTCAATCCCAACGCTTGTCAGTGGTAGTATATCAGACCTTATTTTCACAAACATTCCCGATTGTTACGAAGTTATCTGCTCTCTCGGTCTGTTGCATAACTATGACCATAACACAATTCTTTGGAAGGCCAAAGTCTGCCTTCCAGCACTACGTAAAGTAAAAACTGCCACTCAACATATGACTAAAAAGGCAATTCGTTCCTTTGGAGAGTGGATTGGGACGTTTGACTTTGATGAGATTTGCTCTTTGACATATATCGACCACAAAGTTTGTACTTTCAACTCTTTACTGTTATGTAAATATCATGAACATTTCCCTGAGAAAAAAATGTCAGTGACACTGACAAACCTTGGGTAACACCAGATCTCCAGATGCTTATCTTAACTCGCTGCCAGTTACATCGCAGAGGTGATATTGTTCAAGCAAAAAAACTTCGTAACCGTTTTGTTAAACTGTTACGAGCAGCGCAGAAACGGTAAGTTCATGACAAAGTCTCGCCTCTCCATCAATTTGAGCCTCGCAAGTGGCACTCTGAAGTCAAGCGTCTTTCTGGTAAACGTACCACCGGTAACGTTAAGATACAGAAAGATGACAGAACGCTGATAAAATCAGCTGAAGTGAACGCCTTTTTCACTTCAATCTGTACTTCTCACCCATCCTTTACCGAAGCTGAAATCGAAGCCCTCATTGGTGACGTCTCTGAAGATACAATCGTAGACATATCCGAGTTGGTGGTGTATAAAGGACTTCAAAAGCTGAAAAACAACTTTGCTTCTTATCCAGGAGAATTACCAGTTAGACTTTTAAGAGAATATTCAATTTTTCTAGCAAAACAACTGTGATCAGTGATCAATCAGTCGTTGAAGGAGCACAAATTCCAGAGTGCTTGGAAAAAAGCCTACGATTGCGTCTTACCCAAAGTCAAAGACTCAAAATCCTGTGATCAGCTTCCGCCGAATTCTATTACGCCTAATATAGCTAAAGTGAAAGAATCCTGTATTTATAGAGAGCTCCTAGCCCAAGTTCACCCAGCCCTTTACTACTTTAAATACGGCTGCTTGAAAGGAAGTAGTAGGACGCATTATCTAGTACGTCTCTACCACCAGATTTCCGAGTGGTTGGACAAAGGCAGTACTCTCGTTGACTTGCTTTTAGTGGATTCTCGTAAGGCATTTGACTTTATCCGCCATTATACAGCAGCATATAACCTCAAAAAGATGTTCACTAGGAAGCATATTTTGCTCTTAGTTGTTGACTTTCTGCGTACCAGCTACCAGTTTGTCTATGCCCTCTTCCCAAGTGACTTAATCTCTTTGGGCTGAACTGACGTGTGGCGCACCGCAAAGCACTAAGCTGGCAGCTCTTTTGTTTTTAGTGGTAATTAACTACATTATCCTCGAGTTTGAAGACAGATTCAAATACGTGGACGATATCTCCTTACTTCTGAAATATCTTGCTGAATAGTCAGACTTGTATCCCCAGCTGTGAGCTATGTTCAGCTGTGAGATCAGTAAATCCTTCCTCGAGCAGTGTAGCATTAATGACCTCCAGCTTAATGTGAATAGAACAAGTGTCATAAGGTTTAATCCACTGAAGTGTTACCTCTCATGCCCGGATCCGTGGTACCCTACCGCCTCAACCTCAATGATTCTCGGGGTTACTTTCAGTGTTGACTGTTCATGTAGCGCGCACATCGCTGGTCTGATGAAAAAAGGTAGTTGCGCACTGCGGTCACTAATTACCTTTTGCCGACTGGGTTTCTCACAAAGTCAGCTGAAGACAGTTTACTATGTGCGCCCTATCCTAGAATATGCGTGTCCTGTGTGGGGCCCTCAGCCTCATAATATTGACCACCCGAGTAAAGATCTGGAGTCCATTCAAAAACGGGCAGTGAAAGTGATACAAGGCCTGAAATACAACTCCTATGAGGCTGCCCTTAGTACCTTACGACTGCCAACGTTGGGTGACAGGCACTTGCAGCTGATGTGCAATTTTGGGCAGTCTCTTCTATCGTCCCAGAAACACCGTTCGTTGCTTCCCCAACCTGCACCTATCACCGCCAACACCCGCCATAAAAACTAGCTAATGCCGCCAAATTGTCAAACAACACGTCACAGCAATTCATTTGTGCCTTTTTTGTCAGTTATTTAAACCGCCAGTTACCAGTTTTATGCATTATACTAAACAGCGCCATTTAGTCACGGCTTCGGCCAGGGCTACGATAGTTGTTTATAAAATAAATGAGTCTATGAGTCTATGAGAACTTGCTGTGGAAATTGATAAAATTTTATTACAATACAAAAAGTTGTCAATAAATAATGTGAAGGAACCAACCCCATGACCATCAAGGGAAGCGTCCCCAAGATTTTTTAAGAGATAACTCCCCATGGCAAAATCAAAATAGATCACAAACATCAACAAGAAAGAGAACAGTACTCTTCGTGCCTACCAACTGGACAAATTATATAAATAATTCACAACCAATAAGATGTTAAGCATGTAACTACCTTGGCCATATTGCAAGAGAATACCGTTCATAAAACAATTATGGCATTCCCTTTTCCCCATATTTTATCAACTGTTTGTATAAAAGTTCAAACTATAATGACAATGGGATGAGAAGTTATATACAATTACCCCATATCTCCTATCAATTCTCTTATAAACCAAACGCTCCTCTCTACAAATAAAGTAATCATCATCAAACTAAACGAATCGACCGACGAAGGTGCATATCAGTACAGCGCAAAGACAGTGTACCCTACAATATTTAATTGAGATACAATATATAATAACGTAGATTTACCCCGTCGGCATTAAATGAACAAACAACGCGAACCGTCGGAACAAGAAACCCCAACTTGAGCAACAATAATTGGCAATTATGACAATTCAATGTCAATCACTTAGCTAGGGGAGTTTCCACCGTACCTTCCTCACAAGCACAGACTTTTCAAATTAACCCACGGAGAAATGGATCAAGCCATAAAAACGAAAAAAGCGGACCTTCGGTGGTAGAACGTCTTATAGGTCCCACCCAATAATGTTACCTTTATTAAATGATTGTAATAAAACTTTACCAACATTCCATGATTTTAGTGTCTCGAACATTTGTTTGAAAGCACTTGTGGATTCTGGTGTCAGAGTAAACATATTAAGCTCAAAATTGTTCAATAAACGACCTGCATCTATTAAGCAATATAAGAGTCATGGCACTCCTAATTTAACTAATATCGTGGGCATAACTTAGAGGTAAAAGCTCCATTCGTCTAGATGGGACAAAAGACAATAGAATTTTTCAAACTAATTTCATAATATGCAATAATTTCCCATATGAGGCAATAATTGGGGCTAGTTTTTTTAAAATCCAATAAAATACTGTTGGATATAGCCAACGATAAATTCATTTATCCAACTGATCTTTCTCCCCAACGAGCAAAGAAAAAGGATTCAACAGTGAATAGAATACAGACTTTTTCACTTTATTTCTCGTCTCGTAGGAGAGTTAATGCAAACGACAAGTTTATTGAATCTTTTGTTTCAAAAATAGGGAAAACGCAACAAAATCGGCAAACAGAAATTCAGAGCATATCTGAATTATGGAAGGAAGTGATAAATCTCAAGGCAATCCACCCGCGACCAACGCTTTTTGCTGAGTACTTGCCGCAACAAAATTCCTGACTTAATTCAATCGAAGATAATAACGAGAAGTGTTACGGATTTGCTGTATGCAAAACAAAATTCCCCCAAAGACAATGCAAAGAATTTAGATTTCATAAATGGTTGAACCAGTGAATGAAAAATCTGAATTTTGGTTTGTGTCTCCTTCGGAAGGAATTTCTGAGGAACTATTATGCAAGGAGCAAGGAACATATTATATACTATTAAAAACGAGAAGGCTTTATTTAGGTAACAAATACGCATGAAAATGATACAATTACTGTAAAAAAGGGAACATGTCTCGTTGACATACAAGTGATATCAGAAAATGATTTAAATAAATGGAAAAATTCTGAAAGGAATTTGGTTAATAATATTGACGCCCCTAATGATAGAAACCCCCACCAAATCTCAATTCTTAAAGTTAAAACGAAGTTAAACGAACACTCTTTCTACAAAATAAATCTCATACACCCCCTGGACATAACCTAAAATCCTTTCCCTTAGGGCAGTAGACGTTGTATTTTCCTAAAGATTCCTTTTAAAGTTTCTATGACAACTCCTTCTATGCGAAGTACCCTGGTCTAAAATTTAAAAAAGGAGAGGGGTAGCTGCACACTGATAACGTTAACTCTTAAAAAGGGCACTAGAGCATCTGATTACCAGTCCAATAAGTCCTTTCCAAAGTTAAAACGAACACTCTTTCTACGAGAATAAATCTCATACACCCCCTGGACATAACTTACAATCCTTTGCGTTAGGGCTGTAGTGGGGGGGGGCGGGTTTGTTTTATACCCCGTCCACAATATGGCTGCAAAATATATTATGCAGCCATTCTGTTAAAAATTCTAAGAAAAACTGCCTTTTTCTAAAACACTGTAGTTGAATGTGTTATTGTTTGCCTTATATCACAGGCAGCGCTATAGCACTGCCTAAGTAAAGAACGATGTTGGTACAATGCATTTTTGGCTGGTTTTAGACTAAGGCACTTCGTATCGAAGACCTTGTCGTAAAAATTTGAAAAAGGGCTCATTAAATTGGAAATGGGGACAAGGCTTGTGCCCTTTTTAATTGTCGAAAGTGATTGGAATGCAATTGACATCCCTTCCATTCCCACCATTTCCCCAAACACATCCAACCAAAACTTTGAGATAGCCATTTTGTTTAAAGTAGTTGTAAGATCTGGAAATAATGTCTTTGAGGAAAACACTACCTCCAGAGCCCTCAGGACAAAGGTTGTACGATATGCCCTGGGGCATTTACGAAATTTACCGAAAGTTTTGTCGTAAAAACTTCAAAAAGTACTCTTTCGATTCGAACTTGGAAGGGCTAGTACCCTTTCTAATAGTTGTAAGTGATTGGAGAGTAACTACCCAACCTCTCACACCCACCATTTCTCCAAACACAGTCAGTCAAAATTGTGAGATATATCCATTTTGTTCAACGTAGTTGAAAGTTTTTAAATTAGGCTTTTGAGAATGATAACCCCCTCAGAGCCCCCAGGACAAGAGTTGTAAGTTATTCCCAGGGGGCATATAGGGTTCTTATAAAAAGTGTTGTCGTGGAAACTTCAAAAAGGACTCATTTGATTGTAAATTGAAAGGACTAGTATCCTTTTTTATAGTCGAAAGTGATAGGAGATCAACAAACCCCCCTCTCAAGCCCACCATGTCCCCAAACAGATCCAATAAAAATTTTGAGATAACCATATTGTTCAACATAGTTGAAAGTTAAAGAAGTTATGTCTTTGAGGATGAAAACCCCCCCACGCACCTAAGGGCAAGGGTTGTAAATGATGCCCTGGGAGCATATAAGGTTTTTCACAGAAAGAATGGTCGTAAAAACTTCAAAAAAGGCTTATTTAACTAGAAATTGAAAGGGCTAGTGACCTTTTTAATAGTTGAAAGTTATTAGAGGGCAACAAACCCCCCTCTCATGTCCACCGTTTCTCCAAACACATGCAATCAAATTTTGAGATATCTCTTTTGTTCAATGTAGTTGAAAGATCTGTAAATTAGGTCTTTGAGGATTATAACCACCTCACGGCCCTCAGGACAAGGGTTGTAAGTTATGCCCTGGGGGCATACAAGACTTTTATAAATAGGATTGTCGTAGAAATTTCCAAAAGGGTTTATTCGATTGGAAATTGAAAGGGCTAGTGTCTAGTGTTTATACTAGAAAGTAATTGGAGGGAAACTAACCCCCCTCTCACGCCCACCATTTCCACAAACACAACCAATGAAAATTTTGAGACTGCCTTTTTTCAAAATAGTTAAAAGTTCCGGAAATTAGGTCTTTGAGGATGATAGACCAGTTAGAAGATTCAGGGCAAGGGTTGTAAGCTATGCTCTGGGGGAATATAAGGTTTCTATAGAAAGTGTTGTCGTAAAAACTTCAGATAGGACTCTTTTCATTGAAAATTGAAAGGGGTAGTGCCGTTTTTAGTTGTTGAAAGTGATTGGAGAGCCACTAACTTCCCTCTCACGCACATCATTTTCCCAAACATATCCAATTGAAATTTTGAGATAGGCATTTTGTTCAATTTAGTTGAAAATAATGGCAATATCTCGTAGAATGTGAACGTAATAGTAGAAAGTGATCGGAGGGCAGCTAGCCCCCCTCACACGCCAAATATTTCCACAGACAAATTCAATCAAAATTTTTAGATCGCCAACTTCTTCAACGTAGTTGGAAGTTCCCAAAATTAGGTTTTTTAGGATGATAACCCCATCAGAGCCCTCAGAGCAAAGGTTATAAGTAGTGCCATAGGATCATACAAGGTTCTTATAGAAAGAGTTGTCGTAGAAACTTTAAAAAGTGCTCATTTGATTGGAAATTGAAAGGGCTAGTGTCTTTTTTAATAGTAGAAAGTTATTAGAGGGCAACTCTCACGCCCGCTATTTCCACAAAAACATCCAATGAAAGTCTCGAAATAGCAATTTTTATAAATTAGTTGAAAGTTCTGTAAATTAGGTCTTTGAGGATGATAACACCCTCATAGTCCTCAGGGTAAGGGTTAAAAGTTACGCTATGGGGGCATTTAAGGTTTTAATAGAAGGTGTTGTCGTAGAAACTTCAAAAAGGGCTCATTTGATTGGAAATTGAAAGGGCTAGTTCCCTTTTTATTTTCAAAAGTGATTGCAGAGCAACTAACCCCCCTCTCACGCCAACCAGTTTCCCAAACATATCCAATCAAAATTTTTAAGTGGCTATATACTTCAACGTAGTTGAAACTTCTTGAAATCAGGTCTTTGTGGATGATAGGGCCCCCCCCCCCCACCTTCTAGGCAAGAATTGTATGTTATTCCCTCGGGGAATATAAGGTTTTAATAGAAAGTGTTGTCGTTGAACCGTCAGAAAGGGCTCATTCAATTGGCGACCATTTGCCCAAATATATACAATCAAAATTTTGAGATAGCCATTTTTTCAACGTAGTTGGAAGTTTTGGAAAATATTTGGAAACAGTTAAATTCTAGGACCAGGTTTATGATCAATCTGGATACTGTGATCCTATGAACAGTAAGCAAATACAGTTATTACAATTCCTGTCAGATAAATTATACTGCAGAAAATTTAATGTTTCACAAGTTGTCAGAGGTTTTGAATATTACTGAATGTTGAGCCATCTCTGGTCTCTTCATACATAGGGAGCTGTTTTTTGTTGGAAAAGCTAATGAACTGGAGTTATTACGCATTGAATAACGCATTGTATACGCATGTATTACGCATTGTATACGCATTGTATAAGCATTGTATACGCATTGTATACGCATTGTATACGCATATTACGCATTGTATACGCATGTATAACGCATTACGAAATGATAATCTTTTTTCAAAATTATCCAGTGAATTCAGTGGATAGTAAAAAAAATACAATATCATCAGTTAAACTTGTAATTATGAAAAGCTAAAAAAAAAAAATTCATCAACTTAATGTATTGAAAGTTTTTGAATTATTTGCAGAAAATTTTGATAATCCTCGTTAATTGTGTGATATCACCATTTAATGGGATGGAGCTGCCCAATCTTCTTTGGTTTTTATTACCTATTTCCACATCAGACCCAGCATCTATTAGTGTCATATAAATCCTTCTTCTCTGATGCTGCATAATTTATAGTTGACCCCAGTGGTCGTTTTCGTGCCTACCTGGTAAGTAACTAACCAGAGTATAGTGATTATTGTCCCAGATGGCCAGTAGAGAGAAAAGAGGACTAGTGCCTCCTCGCAAAAGACGCTCAGAGAGTAAAACTAAGTTCTCTGAAGAGAATATAGAGGAGCAGATTATTGTAATCACAAACCACCTGAGTGCACTAAAAGGAAAGTCTGATCTTTGGTTAGGACGTATTGAAACAGACATGGAACTGAGAATTAGCAACGAAGTTTCAAAAGCTATCTCTTTGCAGTCCCACCCGGGCACTCTAATTGACGTAGTCATTGGAGGCATTAAGAATGATATCTATAACAGCCTGTCTCTTGATTTAGAAAAAATGGTTAAAACAAAGTTAGCTCAAATGGAAAGCCAGCTCAAAAGTCTTGAGCAGCTAGAGCTTAACGTAAATTTTACGAGTAAAGAAGTTCAGACTACTATGGTGAACCTTGAGGACAAATTAATTTTTCATAACGACACTATTGAACAGAGCTCTCTAAAAAATCATATTATGGTGTTTCGACTAGACGAGGACGTTTCGATCCCGTAAAATACAGAAAAAAACTTCTTGAGTTTTGTAGCTTGAAATTCCCGGGAATCCCACCGTTAGCTGATGACATTATCTCAGCCCGCAGGATTGGTCGGAAAACTAACACTACCGTTCGTCCAATCGTCGTTACTTTCTCCAACCTGAAGCTTCGATCAACCATATTGAAAAAAAGAACTTTTAGGTTACGCGAATTTCAGTGAATGATTTCTGGACTAAGAATAGACTCACTCTTCTTTCTTATGCTAAGAGTAAGCTAGGCTTAAGAAATGCTTGGACAGTAGACGGCAACATATCTATCAAAACTGATCATACCAGTCCCCGTAAGATAACAACTAAAGGTGATATTGATCGTACTGGAGCATCTGTTCCTGCCAGTCTCAACGCTAATCATGCTTAGTGTAGTTCTCAGTGCTTTATTTTTCATTCTTCTTGTTGTTTGCTCGTCATTTGTCTGTCCGTATTTTATATTATTCACGCAGAAACGTTGCATTATAATATATTTCTGGCTATTTTTCTGCCCACAACTTTAATCGGTTAGTTTTGGCCCTATCTTTTGAATGCTTTCTGTGGGCTCTTTCCATGTTTGCTATATGTTCCTAATATGTTACTCATATGTTTAATCTCGCTTTTACTTCATTGTCTCTTTCTTCTCAGCGTTTCCCCCAAAATTTCACTATTTTCCCTTCTACCTGCCTCCCGACCAGTTTTCTTTTTTATCTTCTGTTTGAATTCTTTTTCTGTATACAATGGAGAAACAATAGGCTACTAAATTCTCTCTCTTTCTTTTTATCTTTTGATTTTATATGTTTTTCTTCCAAACTTCTTGGCTACCTCACTGTATTTTACATTGCTAATGATTTTTTTTTCTTTCATACGATGATTCTACTTCGTGATCATTGCACAAATAATTTTTCCATTAATTACTTATTTATTCTATCTTTTTCTGCGTTATTCCTCTTTAACTATATCCAGATTTTTATTACATCCGCTTCTTATAAATGACAGCTGTTGATGATGATCACTCTAGTTTTGATGACTCTATTCCTATTCAATTTAAATTGCTTGAGATGACTCCTCTAAATTTTTTAAATCTAATTGATGACTCATCTGGGACCCCATCTAATATCTCTTCTTTGACCAGCTATTCCACTGCTAATTGTGTCTTTAGATTTGACATGACCAAAAATGTAAATTCTGGTATTTTGCACAATCAGCATAAAAATCTCATTCTTTTGATGTATCTAATGGTATCAATATTTCGTTTTTAAGAGTTTCGGTTACTATTGAGCCGCGTTGCTCCTTACTTACAGTTTGTTACCACAAACTGTTTGATTATTTTGAAGTCTCTCATAACTGATTCTTCTCCTCAGATCATTGGACTCTGTGAAACATTTTTCCACAAGGGCAATGACACGCTTTTCGATATTTCCGGGTATAACTTGGAGTTTGTAAACAGATTGAAGAGAAAAAAAGGTGGCTTAGCATTTTATATTGCTTATTACCTGAATTATACTTTGCGTTGTGATCTGTGTAAGCATTTGGATGGTGTCTTTGAGTCTTTTTTCATTGAAATTTTGATTGACAGTAAGAAAACTATCATTGGAGACATATACCGCCCACCAAGTGGGTCGATACCTTCTTTCCTGGAAATTTTTGACAAGGTTATGTCTGAAATATTCAGAAGTAATTATGAAATTATCCTTCAATTATGACCTGTTAAAAACTTCACTTACAACTTCTTATGACTTTTTATCTTATGCTTTATCCTTTAATATGTTTCCTTGTATCACTATTTCTACTATAGTTTCTGACACAACTGCCACATTAATCGACAATATTTTTTCAACTTTAATGCCTAATTCGACTTTTGTTATCATATCTGACATCTCTGACAACTTTCCATGTATTATAAATTATTCAATCTCTGGTCTACCTTCATTTCCTTCCACTCCTTTTAATTTGCCAGTCCGTTACCAACAGCATCAACTTGAACAGTTTAAATTTGAATTGTCTGACACCTCCTGGGAATTTCTCTTCGATTCAAGTCGGTCTGTTGATAGTCTTTTCAATCAATTCTATGATCTGGTCAAACAAGCCTTTGTTGATAGTTGCTGTGTAACCTCAGCTGCTAAAAGCTCCAAGCGTTCAGTTCCTAGTGCCCCTTGGATGACTTCAGCTCTTCTTAAAAGCACTAAAAGAAAGACTTGCTTGTGGAAGGTATTCAAATTCTCCAATTCTCATCATCATCTTGAAAGGTATAAAAAATATGGAAATTTATTGAATTTCTTAATTCGTAAAGACAAGTGTATTTATTACTCCCAGATGTTCTCTAAATTCGGCAAGAATATGAGAAAAACCTGGTTACTTATAAATACAGTTATTCATCCCAATTCCAAAAGAAATAACTTGCCAAATAAATTAATGTCTAAGGGGGTAGAGATAACTAATAGTAAAATCATAATTGCTTAATTTTGCTCTTACTTTGCATCCATTAGGAAATTAATTTCAGAAGATATTTTGGTTAGTGCTTCTTCTACCAGTGACTTTAGAAAGTACCTCGGTCCTTCTTGTCAAAAATCGAAGACTTTGGATCCGATTTCCGAGTTTGAAGTCCAAATAATCGTCTCTGAGCTAATAGGATCTTCTTCTTGTAGACCAGATCAAATTCCTGCCAAGGCTTTAAAGTTTATTCTACCCTCCATTCTATCTCCTCTCACCATTCTTGTTAACTTATTATTTTTGAATGGAACTTTTCCTAGTGCCCTAAAATCTGCCAGTTTATTTGTTCTCCATAAGGATGGTTCTAGAGATGATCCTTCTAATTATCGACCAATTTCTCTTTTATCAGCCCCTAGTAAAAATTTTGAAAAATGTATGTACTCTAGACTTTTGTCGTTTCTTGATAAAAACAAATTTTCCATTTCAATCAGTTTGGTTTTTGCCAAAAACACTCAACAGAACATGCTTGCTCGGCCTTGCTTAAGCTCATTCACAAGGCACTTATTGAGGGTAGAATTCGAGCTGCAATTTTCCTTGACGGCAGAATAGCCTTTGACAGCATATCACATACTATCCTACTCTCCAAAATGGAGCACATAGGGATAAGGGAAATCAGTTATCATTGGTTTGAAACTTATTTATCTGGAATGTCTATCAGTATTGGCCCCAAACTTCAAGATCAATTCCGTGTTGATTTTTGTGTCCCTCAAGGGTCTATCCTAAGACCTGTTTTATTCCTTATGTTCATCAATGGTGTTATAATGCTGTATCCGAACAATTTAAACGAAGTTGCTGCAGTATTTGTAATCACAAATTTTTCCCACCTAGTGACGCAGCTCTAGATCCAGTGCTATTTGCATTTGCAGATGATAGTACTCTTGGGTGTTCAGAAATTAATGATTCTTCCCTTATCAAGAAAGTGTATTCTGTTGGTTTGTGATTGTGGTTTGTTGCAAATCGTCTTGCCTTAAATATAGGTAAATCTAGTCTACTTATTTTTTCCAGATCAGGTACTTCTTATCCTTTGGTTCAAACTATTTCTACCACACATAGTGATATAACTCGTCCCCCTGCTAGACATGTTCAATTCCTGGGTATTTTATTGGACGAAAATCTCTCTTTCAAAACAACACTGTGCTGTCGTGAAACTTAAGCTCTCCAGAAACCTAGGACTTATTAGGAAGCTTCGTCATTGCTTCCCTGGTTCAATAATAAAGTCAATCAATAATATATAAGGTTTAAGCTTTCACTCTCTCATTCAACCTTATATATGCTATTGTCCTACAGTATGGCTATCAACATTCTCTTCTTTTACTTTTCTTGTTTTTAAAATCTATAAGAAAAAAAACAATTAAATTAGTGTCTGAGGTGACTGACCAGCTCAGCATGAATCTATTCGATGGTAAATCCAAATACATATTTCTTTCCCCTTGTTTCATTTTTAAGTATTTTCATGGACTCCTCCATAATTTCTTCAAACAATTATATCTTTTAAATTCTGAATTACGCATTGAATCTTGTGTTTTTTTTTCTCTCAGAAATAATATGGATATTTTCATTCATAAAACCAAAACCATTAGATAAGACTTCAGTCTAATTTTATATTGTGCCTCCATCTGGAATTCCCTACCAATTAAATTTTGGCTATGTCATTCCTACGGACATATTTAAATTCTCTTCTTTCTTTTTCCCCCCTTTATCTTTCCTTTTCAATTTGTTTGTTTCATTTATTTTGATTGGCATGGTAGTTTTGGGTGCTGTTTGATTTTAGTGCTAATATTTAATGTTACGTTTAGTCTTCCCCTCTCACATGCCAAAGAGCCTTTGTGGGGGTCTAAAGTTCTGTATTTTTTCTGTGTTTCTTTTAAATAAATTGATTGATTGATTGATTGATTGAGGTTGGCAATCACCGCCACAACCCTCAAGGTAAGGGTTCTAAGTTATGTCCTGAGGGCATATAAGGTTTTATAGAAAGTGTTCTTGTAGAAACTTCAAAAACGGCTCTTTCGATTGGAAATTGAAAGGACTAGTGCCCTTTTCAATAGTCGAATATGAGTGAAGGGAAACTAATCCTCTCACGCCCACCATTTTCCCAAACATATCCAATCAAAATTTTGAGATAGCCATTTTGTTCAACGTAGTTTAAAGCTCTGGAAATTATATCTTTAAAGATAACAACCCCTCAACAACCCTCGGGGAAAGGGTTTTGAGCTATGCCCTGGGGGCATATAAGGTTTTAATGGAAAGTGTTGTAGTAAAAACCTCAAAATGGGCTCATTCGATTAGAAATTCAAAGGGCTAGTGCCCTTTTTAATAGTGGAAAGTGAATGGAGGGCAACAACCCCCCCTTATGCCCACCATTACCCAAAATTGCTGAGATAGCTATTTTGTTCAACATAGTTGAAAGGCTCAGAAATTATGTCTTTGATGATAACATAACCCCTACAACTCCAATGGCGAAGGTTTTAAGTTATGCCTTAGGGGGCATAAAAGGTTCTTATAGAAAACGTTTTCGTAGAAACTTCAAAAAAGGGATAATTCAATTGGGAATTTAGAGAGCTAGTGACCTTATTAATAGTCGAAAGCCTTTGGAGGGTGAATGCCCCCCCCCCACATCCATTATTTCCCCAAACACTTTGATATAGCCCATCATTTCCCTGAGCAACATTTTTATTATTGCCATTTTGTTGAACGTAGTTGAAGGGTCTGGAAACTATGACTTTGAGTATGGCAAACCCACCCCCACAGCCGTCAGGTCTAAGGTTGTAAGTTATATTCTGAGGGCACATGAGGTTCTTATAAAAAGTGTTGTCGTAAAAACTTCAATAAGGGCTCATTCGATTGGAAATTGAGAGGGCTATTACCTTTTTTAATAGTCGAAAGTAATAGAAGGGAGAATCCCCCCATCCCCATGACCATAATTTCCCCAAACATTTCTGATCAACATTTAGACTTGACCATTTTGTTCCCAGCGGTTGAAAAGTCTGGAAATTAAGTCTTTGACTATGACAACTCTTCCCTATAGCCCTCAGGGCAAGGGTCGTAAGATATGCCCTTGGGGTATATAAGGTTTTTATTGAAGTTTTAGTCGTAGAAGCGTCAAAAAGGGGTCATTCGATTGGAAATTGAGAGGACTAATGCCTTTTAATCTGTCAAAAGTGATCAGAGGGGAAATGCCGTCTAACACCAATTATATCCCCTAATACTTCCAATCAAAATTTTGATATATCCATTTCGTTCTACGTATTTGAAAGGTCTGGAAATTATGTTTTTGAGGATAACAAATCCCCCCAGCCCTCAGGGCAGCCCTAACACCCAGCCCTCAGGGTGCCCTTTTTAATATTTGAAATTGATTGGAGGGAAACTGACCCCCCTAGCACGACCACTATTTCCCCAAATCTATCCGATCAAAATTTTGAAATTGCCATTTTGTTCAACACAGTTGAAAGTTCTGGAAATTAGGTCTGTGAGGATGGATAGTGCCCTTTTTAATAGTCGAAATTGATTAAAGGGCAGCTAACCCCACTCTCACACCCACTGTTTCACCAAATACATCCAATAAAAATTTTGAGACAGCCATTTCATTCAACGTATTTGAAAGGTCTGAAAATTATGTCTTTGAGGATGACACTCCCCCACAACCCTCAGGGTTAGGGTTGTAAGTAATGCCCTTGGGGCACATAAGGTTTTTATAGAAAGTTTTGTCGTAGAAACTTCAAAAAGGGCTCATTCAATTTGAAATTGAAAGAGCTAGATCCCTTTTTAATAGTCTAAATGTATTGGAGGGCAACTAACCCCCCTTTGACACCCACCATTTTCCCAAACACATTCAATAAACACCTTGAGTTATTCATTTTGTTTAATGTAGCTGATAGGTCCGGAAATTATGTCTCTGAGGATGACAAACCCAAAGGCTCCCAGGGCAAATTTTGAAAGTTATACCAAGGAGGCATGTAAGGCTTTTATAAAAAGCGTTGTCGTAGAAACTTCAATAAGGGTTCATTCAATTGGGAATTCATAGGGCTACTTCTCCTTTGACATGAATACCTTCTTAGATGGTGTACATTTTAGAGGGCGGTGATGAATTTTCTCTGTTTCTTTCAAACCCGAACAAAAAGTTTAACATTTTTTCAACTCAGGAAAGGATAAAACTGACCCTGTACTGGGTAGTGGTGTGTACAGAATTTCGTGTTCATGTTGGAAATTTTGCATTGGTAAGACCCATCAACAATTAGGTGAACGTTTGCATGAGCACAAAATTTCAATAGATAAGTCCCTGAGACTAAAAAATAACAATGACAACTTTGATTCGGCATTGGCTTCGCATATTTTCGTAAATCCGACCCATCTGGTTCTTTTTGACGAGGCTACCTTAATATCTAATGTAAATGGCCTACCACAAACTTTTAAAGAGGTAATTGAGATAAAAAAAAATACATGAACAAAAATTTAGCAATAAATAGAGATACTGGAGATATTTCATTAAGCCCAATTTACGACAGTTTGATTTTGAAGGACTCAATCAATATTTTCACCCGGTATTACTTGAAAGAACTTACTTGCACATCAAATGATGACCGAATTTGTAGGCCAGCCAAAGCAATAGCAAGACAAAATGTTATTGCCCAATCATCTTGGTAGTTTTCTTTTTCATTGATTCCAACCTGGTTCTTATTTAGCTTCTGTTCTGTCGTTGACAAGTAAACTTCGAAAGGTTCGATTTTCATTGGTTTCTTTTTCTTTTCTTTCTCTTTTGTTTGGCACTGAGGACGACTTGGCGGAGGTCCTTATTGAAATATTTACTTATTCCTTCTTCTTCATGGTTTGCCACTGGCTGACAAAATCCTCCTTTTTTCACCTTTTTTTGATTTTCTTTTTCATTTTGTTATTTTCTTTCCTCTCTGAGTTTCATTTGTTACTTCTCTTTTTAATAGTCAAAAGCAACCGGAGGGCACATGTCCTCCCCACGTCCATCATTTCCCCAAACACGTCCGATCAATAATTTGATTTAGAGATTTTCTTGAACGTTTTTGAAGTGTCAAGAAATTACGTATTTTAGTATGACAATCCCCCCCCCCTACAGCCCTCATGGCAAAGGTTGTAAGTTATACCCTGGGGGCCTTGAAGGTTTTTATTTAAAGGGTTGTCCTAGAAACTTCAAAAATGGCTTACTCAATTGTAAATTTAGAGGGCTGTTGCCCTTTTTAATATTCGAAGCAAATCGGAGGGAGAATCACCCCAATGCCTATCATTTCCCCAAACATTTCTGATCAATATTTTGATACAGCCATTTTTGTCAATGTAGTTGAAAGGTCTGGAAACTATGTCTTTGAGGATGACAACCCCACCTCCCATAGCCTTCAGGACAAGGGTCATAAGTTATGTATTTCATCTAGGATGTTTTAATAATAATCTAATCTTTATCTAATCTTAATCTAATCTTAATTTAATCTGATCTCAATCTTAATCTAATCTAATTTTAATAATAATCTTTCATCCAGCATAATCTAAGTCCTCTCTTTTGAAAGACTTTAAACTACACAAAAGTCAACGCCGAGAATTTATATTAAAAAGAAATTATAAAACATGATTTTAAAGAAGCAGTTAAAAGATCAAGGAAGAGAACAAATGTTTTAATATATTATAATCAGTTGTTGAGAATCTTGTTCCTGAGTCCCTCAGTATAATTTCAAAAAAATTTTGTCTGGAGAGAGTTTGTAGCGCTTGTAATTCGTGTTCACTCTTCCTTATAAAAGTTGCTTCTGGCTCTGGGATTCTGTATATACTATGAAAAATATATCCAACCTCTTTTAAGAATTTGGTTATTATCTTGAGTTTAGTTATTTTGTCTTGATAGGCAACTACAATTATATTTATGTTTATAATTTCGAAAGGTATCATTTCTAGGTCACTGAGTTCTTTGCCATTATTGTTCAAGAACAGGACGTCTATTTGATCAATATTCAGCGTTCTTAGTACTGTAGGAAGTGTGCAGCAAAGAGCCATTTTAGGCTGGCTTGATTTCAGCTGTCTCCCTGATTGAATATTAAAGTCACTATCTTCGGTTTTGTGTACTAGTAATTCACTTCTTTCGCTAATGTGGCCTGAAAAGATATTTTGTAATGAATTTCATGGTATATTTAAAATCTTCAAAATAGTTTTTGGTATTAAGGATTGCTTCCTTGTACTCCTAACGTAAGAAATGAGGTGATTTGGAAAAATTTTGGAAACGACTGAATAAAGAAAAAAATTGACGAGAGGATAAAGAAAGGAGATGATATTTTTTTTCGCTTTTTAGGAAAGAATTTAAATAGATAATAATTAAGACTTTTAAAGTATTTGAAGTATTTCAAATACAAAGTATTTCAAATTTCAGACTTTTAAAGTATTTTATTTATTGTCATTAAATGCTCTGTCAAATATGGTCATTTTCACGAAGTTTAGCCAAATAGTGACTTTCTTAGATAAGACAGACTGCCTGATAAATATTTAGTCACTTGCTAGTTGAACCTAAGAATCTGTGGTAACTAATCATAGCGTTTACTCGTCACCAACATACACACCTATTTGTCTTTCTACAACCTATTTTTGTAAACTTTACCATTATAAATAATTTTACTAACTAGAAATATTAAGATATCTTATGTTCCATATGGGAAAGGCAATAAAATATAAGATTAACACGTAGAAAAAAGTAATTGTTAGCCAAGGGTTTGATTTCGAATATTCTTTATTGACAATCCAAATCTTTCATCCTCTATTTCATATTTATATTAATATATTTGGCTTGTCATCCAGTTTTTTGTAAATTTTTTTATATTAATTTCTTTACCTTGCAGATATCATAGCGACAAGCTATGTTTATGATTCTATTTCAATTAGAAGATTGAATTTTTTTTAAAGCTACTATCACCAGCACAAGAAAAGAGTGCTGCATTGAATGAAAAATTAGATCAAAGAACTTCAAAAGACACAACAAACGACCATGCTATCATTATTAGAAATTATTATCAATAAAACCATATAGAAAAATATCAACATCATCTCAAAGAAGTAAAACAGCTCAGAGCATTTTTACTTATCCTTTTATTAACTATAGGACAAGCAGAACCTGCCCATTGCCGTGGAACCTATTTATAACCAATGCGTTTGTTCAACATATTGCAAAACACTTGCATTTTTCACTTCCAGTTGAAACAAATTACTGAAGGAATAAAATAATTTCTGTATTCTTAAACCTATTCCAAACTAGGAAAATACAGTAAATATTTGTGAGATCAGCTTATGAGAACAAAGAAACCAAAATATGTTAGAGAAATTTAAACAATTTTTGCGGAGCTAGGGCATCGATCAAAAATAACTAGATAAACCACAAAAGACCTAAGATTCTCAAATCACCTCTAAAGCTGACAGTTTTAATCGTGAAGTTTTCTTTCTCTCCAATACTTGTTAATAATGACTGTAAGTGGTGTACAGTGCTGGGTAACAAAATCGGTTAAAAGCCAAGAAACTTAGTTTTGGATGAATTGACAATCCAAGCAATATTAAAGCAACCCTGCATATTCCATCTTCAGTTTGGAGACGGGATACTTTCTAGTGCTGACTTCAATAATAACATATCCTGCCTAAAATGTTGTGAAAACCATCGATAAAGTCATCTGAAGCTCACTCTGTGTTTCCAAATGAAGCCTATAAAGTTGGTTTGCGGATCAACTGGTGGAAAACCAAAGTTATGTCACTTTTATCTCCATATCCGCATATACAGTAAAGAAATTCAACATTGGGAACAACCAAATAGATGTAGTTGAAGACTTAACCTACCTTGGGTCCACTCGGTTGAGAGATGGTTCAATCCCAAAGAACTAGCATCTTGAATATAAAAAGTGCTGGGAGCCTGTGCAGCATGTGACGAAAGCCAAAAACAAGCCGATATACTAAAATATGTATATTCAACGTGTAAATTAGAACCATTGTACCGTATGAAACAGAGACATGATAAGGCGTAAAACGTTACCTCCCCACTGTCAATGTCACTTAGGGAAACATCGTCGAAGGATCGAGGGTCTTCAATGGACTAACTTCGTTAGCAGCCAGATTATCCAATCACGGTCTATATAATTTCTTTTCTCGACGCACCTCGTCCTATGCAGTGTTTTCTGGAAAGTCAGATTCCATCATATTTCATATTTGCTAAGTAATTTGCTACCTACAGCAACCAGAATAATCTTTCTATAGTTACCACACTCACTCATATCATCTTTCTTATACAGGGGGTTTAATTAAACTTTCTCTAAGATAGCTAGGCACTTTGCCTTTAAAAAAAATAAATTCATAATCTTAGTAGCTTATTTCTGAACTCATAACCACCACATTTGAGAAATTAATTTACCATACTATCAACACCTGAGGCCTTATTATTTTGTAATCCTTTAAGAACTGTAACTAATTCTTGCTCACAAAATAGATTTTTCTTCACATCCAATGCGTCAAAAACTCTTTCATTCTCTTCTATATCTTTTCTTGTAACTCCATCAAGACTTAGCATATCAAAATGTTTGCCCATTTCTCTAAACTATTTATTTATCATTAATTTTGGCCCCGTTCCTACCTTTAAATGGAACAACTCTAGATTGTCTACTACCTCTAAAATTTATTAACATGCCAGTGCAATATTTTATTATTCGGGTGTCTAGCTGCATCCTTCATATCCTTGGCAGATTAATCCAGATTTTCCACTTCTCACTTTCTTGGTGCATATTTTCATACTTTTTTCACTTTTTTATATTTCTCTTATTTATCAATGATCTATCACTTAAATAGTGTCTTTATTTACAAGCATTTACTTCTCTCTATTAAACAGAAAGAATTTTTATTGATATTCCTAGCCGCGGTCCTAACTTTCCTCCCTAAGACACCGTCAGCAACTTTAGAAATTGTTTTCCTAGAATTATTTCATCTATCTTATATATTGTCAAATTCAAACTCTCCAGTCTAGGATTCAACTGTATCTGGAAATTTCCTCTCAAATTTACATCCTGTAGTCTACCAGCATCATAGTTTCTCAAAGGTAGATGCCCTTTCTAAAATTAAGCTTTAAATTAACCCTAGTCACTAATAGATGGTGATCGTTATTTTTATCATCAATGAAAGCATTCTTATATACCATAGTATCTTGCATTGATTTTGTCAGTCTAAGGTTTCCAATAGGATAATTAATAAGGTTAGCTTTCATACTACCATTTGAATACCATATGTTTTACTATAATATCCTCTGGCCATATCTCCTAAATTTGAGGTAGATTTATCAATGGTGTTTATTTCACAGCTTCTTTATTCATATTTTTATGCTTTTTCTACTTTCCTTATATTCCTTTCATTTTTGTCATAGTATAAATGTCTTATAAACTTTTTGTAAAAAGACCTCCTATTTTTTACCAAGCTCAAAGCATTTTTATTTATATTTCTAATTACAATTTGAATTTCCTTTCTAATACTTCTTAAGCTATTTATCTTAAAATACTCCATCTATCTTCTATATTGCCAAATTTTAAAACCTGCAGTCTTACATTTTACAGTTCCTCGTAAAATCATATACAAATCTGATCCTTGAGTCTATTAACGTCATAAACTTCCGCAAAATAGTTGCTTTACTGCAATTTCAGCTTTAAATAACCTCCACACACAACTAAATGGACACCCTGCTTGATGTTGTTTGTACAGGATTTTGACTCTTGTTGATAGAAAACCATCTCCAAGTGCTAAAAACGTTGTTGTGACCAAGATGGGCCTTGGATTCCACAAAGCCTCCATTCAAATGGAAGTCCCTAGGACTTCCAACTTTCTTGTTCTGAGCTGGAATAAGCGCTTTTATTTAGAAATGAGAAGATGTGTTAGTGCCCCTTTTGCACTGATTTTTGTACCCTTCATTTTTCTGAGACCAAAATAATGTAAATGATTTAAAGAATATGAAAATTGCAACTTAGAATGTTAGAGTGTAAAAAAAATGGATGTCAGATTGACTTTTTATCTGGCAAATTCAGACGTTTTGAACTGATAAAAAGATATAGAAGACGCAATTTTCCTCGTAAAGGTCAAGAAATTTTAGCTCAATATGAAAAACCTAATATTGTATTTCAATTCACATTTGGTGAAGATTTATTTATTTCTTTTGTAAACATAAGAAAAAGAAATGAAAGAAAAAATATTAGAAACAAAGTTACCAATCAAAAATATAGTTCTTATATAGCAGTGACTTATTTGTGCTTCGACAAAAGAAAAGAAAACTAAGAGAGAAAAAAAGTAATACAAAAAGAGAAACAATTTGTAGAATCAGTCTGTGATGGTGGAGAGTAAGATTCTGGATGTACAACACATGTTGAATTTCGGGTTGGATTTGAAAAGCTTGAAAGGGAATCTGGGGTTAGCCCTATCAACCCAAAGGGATATTTAACCTTACTTGGCCTCTGTTGAGGAGGAGAAATCCTTTGGATTGGAGCCCTTTTTGGGACCCGTAGAGGATAGTTTCCTCAATTTGCAACTGTTGGGCCTACTTTATCCGTTTCCCGAGACTCAGCCTTTCTAAACTGGGGTCTCCGGGAGGTCCTTTCTTTCATTACTAGTCCGTACATGTCCTTTCTAAACATTTACACAGGAACCGAATTCCCTATTTTACCCTGTATTTGAATTAAAACCTGTTTCTCCAAAAACACTTTTTTATGAGCATTATGTAAAATGCTGACCTTCATTTGACATTAACGTTTGTTCTTCACACAATTATTCCAGGTAATTGATCCCAGAATAAGCTTATTAATTTTTTGCCTGGATTTTTAGACCCGGTACGCAATCGGTATCACAAACTTTAAATTTTGTGCCACGAGCAGTTTGAAATTATGCTAAGATGCACTTCATGTTCTGATTGAGAATTTGACATCTTTTGCGGTTAAGGCTAGTTAAGCCATTCTCTTCTGACATTAGCATCGTTGCATATGCATGAGCGTGATTCTTCGTTTCTTTCAAATGTAAATTTGTGAGAGCGAGAAATTTCCTTAGTATATTGTGGTAGTAGGCTTTGATTAGTTATGACACGAAACCTATGTTGTTTTTGCCCTTGTTGATTTTTCCCAATATGCTGCTGTGCTGGTGGATCCTCCTCATTCTGCCCCTGAGAATTATAAGATTATATTGCCATGATTAGGTTCCACTAGTCTTGTCAATCCCCTTCTTCAAAATCTCAAACCTGAGATTTTGGTTTGAGATTTTGGTTTGAGATAAAGGCAATAGCTTCCATTTTTTAAAAAAGACAATGAATGACAATGAATCATGAGCCAAGTGTAGAGTATGGCAGTTGAACCTGTAACCAAGCTGATTGGTTACTAGAGTTGATATTGACTAGGAAAGGAAGACGGGAAGAAGATTAAATTAGGTGATTTTGAAGTTGGTGTTTTGTATTTTACGTGTTGCAATATTTGTGTTTTATTTTGAATCAAGGGATTTCAGCTAGTGACCCGGTTTTCGGCAATTAGACACTGCTGGGGATGAAAAGAAGGGTTGGGTCATTGATTTTAAATAGCGATTGATCCTAATCTCATCCCTTACTGTTCATGATTAGGTAAACTCCCTTGAGCTGTAACTCCATGCACATACTGTCAAATGGAAAGCGTAGTTGCTTTAGTGTTGCACGATAGTTTGATTAAACGATATGTCGATATATTTACTTTTAATATTCAATAATCGATATATTAATTTCGATATTTCTGATCAGTTTTTGCTCAGATAAACTTTAGGTTTTGGCAAAATTCAATGAGAAAAATTTGTAATTAAAGAGTATTTTGCGCACTTTTTTTCCAAATTTTGAATATAATACAAAAAACTTCTATTACATGAACGAATATTATAAAAACTATGATTTGGAGTTACTCTGACTTAGGGTAAGGAAAAATAATCTACTGCCAATTTCGGCTATTCAAATCGGTTAAATTTCAATATTTTCCTCTGAGAATTGGTTCACTCTTTCAGTCATTAAATAAAAAATCGTTATTTTTAAACTGACAGTAAGGAGCCAAATTAAAGCTCAAAAGAACAGAAATTGTTCCGTATATGAGGGAGATAAGCCCTCCTCAATACCTTGCTCTTTACGCCAAAGTTTTTTTTTGTATTTTAACAATGTCCCTACTCTAATTAGTCAGCTCTCGTGTTTCGGGAGTTGTTCTTAAAAAATTGGGAAAAAAATTTACAATTGGCGTAAAGAGGAGGGGGATTTGCCCTAATATACGAGATAATTTCTGTTCCTTTTAAGATTTAATATTACTTGTTACTTTTAGCTGAAAAAATTATTTTTTTAAATATTATTTCTGGTTTTTACAAAATAATGCCAGAAAATCCGCCTCTTTGCTCCATGGAAAATCCCACCCTCCACCAAGAAAATTACTCCTTGGAAAGTTCCTTCCGCTTAAGATCCCCCATACTCAGACAATTCCAATCCTAAACAAATAAGTAGAACAACAGGGAAATTTTTATACAAGACAGTGGAACGTAACTTTAAATGAATATTTCGACCCTATATCCAAGGGCCGTCCTCAGCAAAACAGACGAAGAGAATAAAAACACTATAAAAGAAACTTACATTAAAATTCAATCATTAAAACTGTTTAAAAATTTTTTAAAACAGCCCTAATATCATTACTTCAAGGAAGTTCAACCAGGACTGGTACTGCAAACGAAATGAACAGAGAACAATTCATTCAGATGGAATTAAAATATTTACAGACAAGCTTTTAAAGCTAGTCTCGCCTTCTTGGCAGCCAGCCTAGAGGGTCTATTCGTAATAGGTTGAGTGGAGTTATTTACTGGTTTTTTAATATAATCAGTCAAATCATTTTTAATTAAATTTGTGTATAGGGCATTAAGCGAATATTCCCCCAAATCTCTATTTAAAGAAATATTACTATTTATTTTGATTTTAATTTCAATTGCCTCTCGAACAACCTGTTTTATGCCTAAATCATTGCTAATAAGGCAAGTTTCTTCAAAAAGAATTTTATGACTAGGGTTATCATATATGTGACTGCTTAAAGCAGAATCAAAGGAAATATTTGTATTATTAGAATTTAAAGCTTTAGTTATGTCATCTTTGTGTTGTTGCAGGCGTTTTTCTAAATTTTGATGGGTTCTACCAACATAAAAATGGCCACAGTCACATGGTATTTGATAAACCCCTCTCTGGCGAGTAACTGGGGTTTTATCTTTACCAGAATTTAAGAAATTCATGATTTGAAAATTATTTGTAAATACGACATAAAAATTATTTTGTGTGCAAACTTTTTTTAAACTTGTAGTGACTTTTGGAATATATGGAAGGTAAATTATATTTGAGGGCTTGACGGGAAATTCACATTGCAAAAGACCCTTAATTTTACGGGAGTGTCTTGCCAATCTTCGGCTAATTGTACTGTTAATAAAGACAATAGGATAACCGTTTCCAAAAAGTATGTCTCTAATAAAATTTAGTTCATCTGTGATGTAAGATTCAGAGCAAATGTTTAGGGCACGGTCAACAAAAGATGTAACAACACATCTTTTAACTTGTGGGGGGTGATTGGATTTAAAATGTAGATATCTGTTATTTTGTGTGGGTTTTCTGTAAATTGTAAAATCCAGTTTATCAATGTCACGAATAATTAAAACATCCAGAAACGGTAATTTATTTGCATTTTCAATTTCTAAGGTGAATTGTAAATTTCGGTCGTATGTATTAAGGTGATCTAGAAAGCCCCTAAGTTCATTTTCCCCATAATTCCAGAGCGATATTACATCATCCATATAACGCCCCCAATATACATGTTTTAAAAATATGAATTTAAGGCCCAATTTTCGAGGTTTTCTACATAAATGTTCGCTAATAACCCGGATAGCGGCGCCCCCATAGGGAGACCATTTTTTTGTTGATAAAAAGAATTACGGAACTGAAAATACATTGAATACTTATTACAAATTTTGACTAGGGATATTAAAACCTCACAATCTATTTCTGTTGTTGAATCTTTAATTAAATGATAGTTTTCTTGTATTTTATTTTTTAGTAGCTGCTCAGTTATTGCTACATCAATATTTGTGTACATAGAAACTATGTCAAAACTACTTACTATTGTATTTTCTGAAATGCTGGCACTTTTAAGTTTTTCTACTAAATCTACCGAATTACATATGTACGATTTTTGGGAATAAAGTAACGGTTTGAAGGCTGTACATAACCACTTTCCAATATTGGAAGCAGGGGCTTTCGTGCATGCTACAATTGGCCTTAAGGGAATATCTTGCTTGTGTAATTTCGGTAAACCGAAAACTTTGGGCAAAAGCTACCTCGGGGGAGAAATTTATTATACAATTGAGGGGTGATTTTGCCATTTTGTTTTAGATTCTTTGATTCGGTTATAATTTTATTCGCAAACTTATCAGTATGGTCTTGAGTCATGGAAGTATATGTATTTGTGTCATTTAAGTGTGAATAAATTTTATTGTCGTAATCTAAGGTATCCATGACTACAAGTGAATTTCCCTTGTCTGCTTTAGTTATTATAATTGAAGGGTCTTTGCGAAGATTAGACAAGATTTTCATGTTGTGCGAAATTTCTGGTGTCAAATTAGTATGAGATGTAACTTTTTTTTTTGCTGCCGTAAAGTGTATTAATAAAACAAGACCTTACTTCATCTGGGTTAGAAATGGATGTGTAGTGTTTGTGCAAAGAAGATTCTAAGAAGGAAACAATATCTGCCACAGGAACTTGTTTTGGTGGAAAAGAAAATTTTGGACCTTTTTCAAGAGTTTGGATTTCCTTGGGTTCAAGAGCTCTAGAGGAGAGATTAACAATAGCGGATTCTGGAGTACACCTCGGGGTATAAACACGATGATTCGTCGAAGATTCATACCTCAGACATTCCAATTTCTTATAAAGACGTTCCCTAGACAAACGAAAATCGTGACTAAATAAATTCTTTTCCAATTGTACAACCTGAGAATAATCAACCGTGGACAGATTTTCGCACAAAAATTTTTCAAGAGATTTTCTTTCCGAGGAAAAAATATGTCGTTTTTGTTTTTTGTCCTTAATAATGTGGACTAGAGTTTTTAAATGTAATGTCTGCGCGAATTGCGCTTCTTTCCGGGTATTTAAATGCAATTTATATCTTAAAGACTTAGGAATAAGATAATCATTTCTACAAGATTCTAAAAACTGTTGTTGATTGATAATATTACCAAGTTTTTTGCCTAAACTAATAAAATAAAAGATATCATAAGTCAACTGCTCCCCGTAAGCTAGACGCAAATAGCGACGAAGACCACACTGCCTTTCCATCATAAACAAATAAGTAGAACAACAGGGAAATTTTTATTCAAGACAGTGGAAAATAACTTTAAATGAATATTTCGACCCTATATCCAAGGGCCGTCCTCAGCAAAACAGACGAAGAGAATAAAAACACTATAATTTAACCCAGTTACTCGCAAGAGAGGGGTTTATCAAATACCATGTGACTGTGGCCATTTTTAATACATAAAACAGGTTGTTCGAGAGGCAATTGAAATTAAAATCAAAATAAATAGTTATATTTCTTTAAATAGAGATTTGTGGGAATGTTCGCTTAATGCCCTATACACAAATTTAATTAAAAATGATTTGACTGATTATATTAAAAAACCAGTAAATAACTCCACTCAACCTATTACGAATAGACCTTCTAGGCTGGCTGCCAAGAAGGCGAGACTAGCTTTAAAAGCTTGTCTGTAAATATTTTAATTCCATCTGAATGAATTGTTCTCTGTCCATTTCGTTTGGAGTACCAGTCCTGGTTGAACTTCCTTGAAGTAATGATATTAGGGCTGTTTTAAAAAAATTTTTAAACAGTTTTAATGATTGAATTTTAATGTAAGTTTCTTTTATAGTGTTTTTATTCTCTTTGTCTGTTTTGCTGAGGACGGCCCTTGGATATAGGGTCGAAATATTCCCTTTAAAGTTACGTTCCACTGTCTTGTATAAAGATTTCCCTGTTGTTCTACTTATTTGTTTATGATGGAAAGGTAGTGTGGTCTTCGTCGCTATTTAATTCCAATCCTGCGGAAAATTCTTCAAAAAAACTTCTTCCGGAACATTCCGCCTGAAAAATTATCACTGCTTAAAACTCAGCAGTAAAACGCTTGAAGAATTACAGTGTGGCAGGCATATGCAGGATATCCACTGAGCTCTTAAATTATTCCAGTCCGGCTTTGCTACTATGGCTCCAGATGTTTTCCAGTTGCACTGAAAGGATCTAAAAGGACTGGAACGCTGGCACAATTCTACCCCTCTGGAAAAGAAAGAGGATCAAAAGAATTTGTTCTAACTATAGAGGCATAACGCTTCTTTCAGTGCCTGGATAACTATTTGCTATGACCCTGCTGGATAGATGCAAGAATATCCTCTGAATAAAGAGGAGATTCCAGCAGGCTGTGTTTATGCCCAGAAGGTCCACTGTAGAATAGTTCTTTACTATGCGCCAGCTAATTGAGAAGACAAACGAATTGAAGAAGAAAGCATACCTAGCCTTTGTTGACTTCAGTGCTGCGTTCGAATCGCTGGATTGCAACTGGCTCTGGCTGATACTTCAATCTACTGGGATGCCTGAAAAAAAATGCAATCTGTTTGAGAAGCTCTACGAAGAGACAGAGAGCTGCATTTAAGTCAACGGCAAACGGAGCACAACATTCGGTATCAAAACCGGTATCCGCCAAGCGTGTGCCGCCACCCCAGAACTTTTCAACTGCGTCATAGGCTATGTCATGACACGAACTACAAATTGCCTGCCCTTTGGTCTGCAGTTTGGATATCGGGTTCTGATGGATGCCAACTTCGCAGATGAACTCACTCTCGTTGTTGACTCAGTTGATCAATTGACTGACGCACTGGAAGTCCTATGGGAAGAAGCAGCAAAGGTTGGTTGAAAATCAACTGGCTCAAAACTAAGATAATGGTAATTGAACCCCCAAGTTCTGTCCCACCCCCAAGAACAAAACTGTTTACAGAACTCCTGTTAAAGTTGTAAGAAACTTCACTTACCTTGACTCCGTGCTGTTCACTGATAGCTCCATAGGTGAGGAATGTCAAAAGCCTTATCTATTGTTGGAAGGCTCAACGCTCTCTAGAGAACGCCGCATATATCTAGGCGCACGAAGAGATGATTTTATAACGCCTCCGTAAGCTTTGTTCTGTTCTATGCAGCAGAAACATGGCCCCTTAAGTTGACAACCCTCAATATGATAGACGTCTTCCAGACAAAACAGGTCCGTCGGATTGAAGGACTTCGGTGGGATGATTTTGTCAGCAACGCATGGTTACTTACGCTCACTTCCCAAGTTCCATTATCCATCTAGATAGCACAGCGCACTCTCAGGTAGTTTAGACACCTCCTACGTAGGCTGACGACAACCCCAGCCAGAATAATTTATGATTTCAACCCAAAAGCTCATGGCTGGTTCTGCCCAAGAGGCAGACCCCGGACCAGACGGAAGGATAGTCTCAATAAATTCCTGGAGATGGCCAACATTGCTGTTGACGAGGCCCAAATCTTAGCACCAAACCGGTCAGCCTGATTGAGCAGAGTTGTGACGCTCTCTACGCCATGCCCAACGCAGCAGGAGCCCTAAGTCAAGTAAGTCGAGTCTTTTGGAGATTTTCAGCAGCATTTGAGAGCCCACACTCACTAAACGTTGTTTGAGGGCTATACGATCTTATGGATCAAGCTAAGCTTACTATGTATAAGTATACCTGAGTCAGTATACTGAATAGATTTTTATTCTTCTCTGCCATTTGCAAAACAATTTTCTATGTTGAAACTTTTCTGCTGGACCTTCACCGGTAGATAAAAAAAGCCGAAATAGTATTGTTTTTCATATCGATATAGACGTTTCGATATTCGATATTGATAATTGGTGCCATATATCAATATAGGTATCTACTATTCACCAAAACTAGTTGATTTTGACTCAGTTACGCTTATGAAACTTTGGAGTCAATAGTAATATTTTTCATTTTTTACTTAGGTCTTTCTTACATTATTTATTCGGCAAGATGAAGGGCTTTCTGGGAGAAGAGAGGGATTAAAGAGTTTTTTTTAGTAGAGGAATGAGTTCCTATATTGGGTTAAGATACCGTTTTTGACGGAAAATAATAGCTTTGGAAGAGAATTTCAGGCTTGAAACCTGTGGCCGAATACCTTGGCACTTACGCCCCACTAGCACACCTGTTATATCCATACCAAATTCAGATGTGGCAACACAGCAAAAATACTAGAAAGGGAAGAAATAGTAGAACCTTTGTCCTTCATGGACGAATCACTTACATTAGTAGCAATAATAATGGCACTGGTGGCACTTTTTTGCGCACACTGGCATTGGTAGAGGACTTACATTGGTGCCGGCGGTAGCCCAGTAATTATATGAGCCCATTTTCCTGTTTTGTTAGTTGATTGTATAGTAAGCTTGCCCGTCCAATCTAAGACAAATAGACCAGACCAATCCCTGCTGTTACTAAACCGAAGGATAGCGAACATTTTGTTTTTCCTACGGCTGTATTCCTTAAGACCCAAGGCTTTTAAAAAAGATCGTTTGTTCCAATTATAGGAACATCCATCAAGCAGTCGTGATAACTTGCAAAAAGGGAAGAAGTTTAGACAGGAAAAGAAAGTAAGTTTTGAATTGTATCTGTTTATTCTTTGCCCGTCATGCAGGAGCTTGTCATGGTAGTCTTCAGCTGGCCAACAGCTAAGGGAGAAAGCTTCCAAAGGTTGTGATACATCTTCAGATGAGGTAAAGTTCTCTGGTATTTATACATCCCCTATTAACCTTAATTTTTTTTAATTTAATTTTTTTTAAACCTTAATTTTTTAATCTGCTTGCAGGGATAGCCTTTAGTGTAATATGTCTTTAATATTAAGGAATTTTTCCTTAATATACTTTCTGATAGATCATACAGTGTTATTTACTGAATTTCTCGCAATGGGATTTCTTAGCAGTGAACTGGCAGTGTAAGATCGTTACTAATTATTTTGTGATAACTCATTGTTCTCTAAGTGTCTCAACTTTAGAGATTGATCTGTTTCTTTAAGTGAGCTGACAACTAAATTTTTTGCGGAAAAATAAGACACCAAATTCACGACTTACCTTTTTTGTTAAGTTTAAGTCTTCTTTGGGCTTTTCCATTCCTATGCCAGAAAAAATATGGAAATTTTGGATACATTGGACAAGTGTTAATAGTATAGACTTTTCTTTGTTTTTCCAGCAGCTTTTTGAAATTTTGAGTATCCGATGTAATTAAAACTCCATTCCATGATTTAAACTTTTCCAAATAAATTGAATGACCAGGAATTTCTCCATCCTTAGCATCAAACTCAACAAAAATTCTTCTGCCTTTCTAAGATTAAAAAGATTACATATACCAAACTATTTAACAAACTTTTTTCATTTAGAAATGTTAAAAATGACAAAATTGGTATCTAAATACCATTCAATCAATTATATATAACTTAACCTATTTTGCATAAACCGAAAAATATGTTCGTCACTATTCATCACTGAATACCATTTAGTGCTTTGTTGTATTTTTCTATCTGTTGACCCAAAGCACTTAGCTAACTTTGTTCTTATTTTTTATGAACAACCTGATTAAAATCTATTTTAGCTAGACGTATTCAGAACCTTGTTATTTTTTGTAGAATTCTACCATGGATTATACCCCGATAGTGACCTAAATATGATCAAATTATGAATATATTGAAAGAAAGAAATTTTTTCTCATGCATTTGTCTTCAGCTCAGTGTTGATTCAAAATATACTTACAAACCTTTTCGATTTCTTAATTTTTACTTGCAAGAAACATTTACAAAGCTTATGACCTTAGAAACTTCAAAAGCAAGAGAGTTTATAAAGGATTTTCTTCTAGTGAGAATCATTGATTTCTAGTTTAAATCATGGGACTCAGAGAAAATTAGGATCTGACTTTCGATTCTGATTATCAGATTGGTTCAAAAAAATAGTTTGATTCTTATCAAGAAAAACTTTCCCAAAAAAAAAAAAAAATTTGGAATGAACAAACTGCAAGTGATATGATTGTTACTTGACCATCTTGACCACTAATGTTAAAATACTGGATGGGATGAGACTTCACTTAAGTTTATTTCATATTGCACTTCATTCATTATTCCAAGTTGAAGGAGGGGAGACAGAGTGTTACTGAGACTCACAATCACCCTCTATGTAAAATAACCTAAACAAACCTCATCTTATAAGGTCAGGTTGTGCTAACCTTCCGGATCTTTCTGGAAGAAAAAACATCTACTGGAAATATTCCATAGATGTATCTATACAAATTTTACCTCAAATTCCCATTTTTGGTAGTAGATTAGGGGTAGAATATGTTTTGGTATCACCAATCAATAACAAGTCTAAACTCTATAAAACTGGCTCAATATTTAGCGTCATATCATCAGATATCTTCCCTTGTATAACCTATATCAAAAGAATAGAAACACCCTCCTATAATGATATCCTATAAGACTTTTTAAGACCTATATCCTAGGTGAGAATGTAAAATACAAGAACTTAAGAAGGTTTTTAAAAATATAGTTTTAATTCTTCTGGAAAAAATAGAATTGAACTAAGAAATAGGAAATATCAAATACAAGACAAAACTAGCCAAGGAGCATTGACCAATGGACAATGCAAGTGTGTGTGCCTAAGCACCTACGACAGAAAAATGAAAGACTAGCTCTCCCCGTGCCCATTTTGTCTTCGACGGTTTAAAATTCTCTGTCTAGCTTGTGTGATGAGCCATAGTCAGTCTGGGTCTTCGGACACTATCTACTTAGCAAATTCTTCAGAAATGTCAATTAATTGTCAGCCAAACAAAAAATATTTAAGGGGGCTAAAATAAGCGATAAAATATATTAACTCAATAGCTAAGGCTACGGGTGAAGCAATCAATCTAGTTAGAAAATAAAATTAAACTATAGTTTATTACGGTAATCACCTGGCAAAAAAAAAAAAAAAAAAAAAAAAAAAAAAAAAAAAAAAAAAAAAAACACTGTCTTCCTTCTTTAGTAACTGAAATAAATGAGCACTTGAACAAGGTCTAGACCCTACTCATCCATCCAGTTCCCCAGGACAAAACAGGATAACCAATCCGACAGTCCGAAAATCAAGTCCAAAATAGAGCAAAATCAGCATCAATAAGCATACGTCAATGTTCCAAAACCAAGCTATAGCACCTTAAATCTACAAAAACATTATATTCCCAAGGTGATCACCATATATCGGGGCTCTTCAGATGAAAACTCATTGCCTAAATGGGTTTCGGCGCTTAAATTTCATTACCCAGGCAATTTGAGCGCGCCATGCCATAACCTGGCATACCCCTATATAGTGCCACCAATGGAATAAACATAAACAAAATCCAAAATATCCAAAAAATATATACCCCAGAAAAATTTTTTCAAACATTCTTAACCAACCTTCAAATAACACTGAGAGCCAAACTTCAACCGATTTAAATACAAACAAATAAATAACACTAGTCCTCCACCCGGAACAATTTCACTTTCACTCAAATTCTAAGAATTAAATTCCGAGTATTAAACCATAATCTTTACCACAAGTGTCGCAATCCAACCCTCAACAACCGGGAAGATAAACTAATTCCGTCACAAAGTTACCGTAAAATATCATTCAAGATATCTTGATAACATTTATTATACTTATGTAAAAGCTGATTATACTTAAAACAAAGCTTTTTAAATTGCCAAGCAAGTTTATTGGCGGAAAAACCTCTTATGATTAGCTTCTTGCTAAGTAACATACATCTATTTCTAAAATCGATGTAATTAGTACAAATTTTTGCATATCTAATAGGATGTTGGAAAATTAGACAATACCAAGCGTCAAGAAGGACTTGCTCAACTAAACTCTTAACCTCCAACGGTGGTAATAAAGACAAAAATGAATAACAAAAATACTTGCTATCTTAAAATCTAAAATTTCCTGTTCCCGAAAATGTAAAAGTTTGCACTTATGACTAAGGTAAAAAATGAGGTGGAGACTCTTTAGTAATGTGAAACTAAAGCAAAGGTGGAATATGAAAACTCCTCTGCCTGGGTCTACATCTGAAAAGGTGTAGATCCAGATGCAGATTTACATCTACATCTACATCTGGGTCTACAGCTATTGTTAAATTATATCAAATATTTTCATGGTTGAATATAATCCCTGTCACAGCTAGTTAAGTGTTGATGTTGCATGTTAATAATAACCCTTCCAGCTCTGTTAGTTGACAAGGAAACCAAGAAATCTGAGATGAAACTACCAAGAGATTCCTTTGGTAAGCAAGCTATGATTAGATGTGAAACCCAAATGACATTGAGAAAAAGGTAAACAGTAAGAATTCAATTTAAAGTTTTGTCAAATCCAAACCTGAAGTTACAAGCTTAACCCTTATAGAATTTAGTTAAAAAAAATATTCTTCTAGGTGACGACAAAACTTAAATTTTTAAACTAAAATTATAGCTGGTAAAGCAAAACTTAGCAAATAAAAACATATTTGTAAGGTGTAATACCAGAAGTTAATTAGCTTGTTGTTAAGAACATTGTGACGACAAAGACAAGAAAAATTACAGGCAAATGTTAAACACACTTATTCAGTTACCTGAAATTTGAAGACAGTTAAAAACTTCGAAAGTTAATATAAACAAACTAGCAGAAAGTAAGTTGAAAGTATTTACTAAGAAAAGTATCAAAAATGAAAGAAAATAAAAAATTAGAAAGCAAGGATTCTAAGGTCTAAAATAAAAAAATAGTTAGTAAATATAGTTGTATTAATTAGTGTTTTAGAGGAAACATATAGTTATCAAACGTTTTTTCCAGTCTTTTATAACTCTGGAGTTTATCCCTGATCTAAATCGTACCCGCATTAATTTTAATTGTAAATTGTGTTCCAGGAAATTCTTCTAAGAATGTATTAGTTTCTTTCTTAATGTCAGATGAAATATATCAACTGTTAATGCATTTGCATATATAAAATTTTGCGTTTGCTTTTATGCGTAACAATGTTTTTTTTTTGTATACTGAAATTTAAAATTTTTATCCAGAGAGGGTTTTTTTCTGGAAGCGAAATTTTGACCCATTTTTGACGCATTCCAACGAATTTGTAGCGCATTTTGAAGCAGTTACCGCAAAGTCCAAAACAGTTGAAACTATAATCTAGCTATAATTTCTGTCAATACTGAGGAACAGACCACACTCAACAATATCCTGGAAAATACAGTATCGGAGGTATTCTTGTTACAAATACAAATACTGAATCAAGGGAGATAGAAACAATCGTGAATTTATGCCTAGAAGTGGAAAGCAAGCATTTGCTCGACATCAGAGAGACCTTAGCCTAACATTACCAACAAGGAGATTTCACTTTATAATTGAATTTAACGTTACTTAAATATAAAATGTCGTTCTAATGTTTAAATTTAATGGTACTAAAATATATGAACCTTTAATGTTGAATTGGACGAGACTTGAAAAATGTTATTTTAAAGTAAAATCAAAGTAAAACAATGTATTTTAAAAGCCAAATAGTGTATTTATGGTCTTTATTTGGTTCAAAGCAATCCAAAACTTAAAGATAAAAGAGAATATGAATTTACAATTCAACTATACAGTCCTGGTAATCTAATCAATTTATTGGAATTACATAAAAAACACTGAGGATAATTCACTATTTTTTTTTCAGTAATTATAAAATTTGTTTTAACTTGTTTAATAAAAACACTTGCTCATCTTTCTAACGCATGCTTAATGCTGTCATTTGATCACCTGAAAAAAAGAAGAGATATATATAAATGAGTAAACATTTGCCCTCCCTCCATGAATGGAGGGAGGGCAAATGTTTAGAATCGGCTACCTATTGTTAAGACCCTACCCTTAAATATTAGCCGCCCTATTGACTCGCTCCAGTTAATACCTCACCCTTCTAGAAAAATAACTTGTCCGTACTTTATTGCATCAGATTGGGCCCAAAGGGGTTACCTTACAATAGCTAGTAGTTATAACCCTGATGAATTCACCGGATGTAGGGGTTATAACTCGTTTGCATTGCCAAAAATAAATTGAAGTAATTTTACAGTGATTTGAGTAATCTCCAGAACCCTTCCATCAGAAATTCAGAAATGAATCAAAGGGAAATTTACAAACCTGAATAGAATTACAAGATAGATTATACTGAATTACAAAAAGAATAGTTATATTTAGACGAATATACCACAATAGAAGATGTCAAAGAGCTGTAAGATAAAATTGGGGAATTCTAATTATATTAAAGAACGGATTGTAGAAATTACGACTGGTTGATTAAAATTATATTTAAAATAAAAGAATCCAAGAACATTAAAAAATGTGAAATTCAGTAGACAATAATGAAAAAAAGAAAAGATAGAACCAACGCAACAAGAAAATAACTGAAAGGTATTAGCAAGGGTGGATAGTTTTACACAGAACTAAAAAAAATCAGGACAAGCAAGGGGAGATTACGTGTTACTAATGTGGTACTCCACGACATTTTGATACTGATGATCAGAAAACACTTCAAACCATATTGTCATTGATTCTAATAGTGATCTAGTTTATAGGCAGACTAAACTCGCTAATAGAACAGAGATCAACCATACCAAAATAGTAACTTCAGTAAATTATTACAGAAACTAAGGCCTTTGTTTGTCACTTTGGTTTAGAATAAAAATATGAAAGAAAAATAGCACAGTTCTTAGAAAAATAGGAATACTGGCCTAGTAGGGTGTACCAGAATTCTTTTATCCTATATGGTAACTTTTATAACTGCTAGGGAGAACATTGTGTTTCCTCGGAGAACTAAAGAGGAGGAAATACACTGACAAGTTAGAAAAGAAAAGAGAAATGTAAAGCATCGGGTCCGATATTTTTCTTATAAATATTTTGTAGTGTTCCATGCTACCTTTTAAAAATAATAAGCTCAAAGCCATACGTTTCAAAGATGATGTTCCAATAAATAGACAGCAGTGCAAATCACTTAGTAAAACATTGAAGGGTGAAAATCAATTTAGGATGCATGCGTTCCCTTGAAAAGCTTGAAATATTCTAGTCGAATCGGAAAAACATAATGTGGGAATCCAATTTCTTTTCACTTACGATTCATTTATTTCCTAAGTGAATGTAAAGAAAGCTAAAAGTGATAATATAGATTTTACAAAAATTGTATTTTAAAAGCTGAGTCTGAGATAGCAAATATAAGAGTCCAATTCATGTTTAATGATCTATTCTAAGTTACTAAAAAAATGAAAAAATGTAGATAAAAGACATGCAAAAAACTTAATGTACACATATAAAGTCAGCAATGACGAAAAGTTTTTTTTTTGGAAAAATTACGTTTTTTGGCTTCTAACCGAGAGAATATATAACAGCTGAGGAGGAAGGAGAAGGTCTTCTTCTTCTTAAAGAAAGCTAGAGATGATTGGAAGATCAAACTGATTGAAAACAAACGGGTTTTGGAGCAGTCAAGGGATGCTGAGAATTCGTATGGACTGTGAAAATCTTGGAAGGAATTTGGAACCTACTCTATCAACATTTTGAAGCATTAGGCCCCACCTGGTGAAAGGGAGTGGCACATTTGCGAGGAGTCCCTTGGGGAAGAGTTTATTTGGGACGTAAGAGATTATAGTTGAATCCCTTAAACGCTATCCGTATGCCATAACTCTTTTACTGAGGTATGGCCTTTCCGAATCAGGGTCCCTGGAAAACAGTCTCTTTCATTTCTAGCCATTACCTGCTCCTTCAAACTTTTATTTTGTAGGTAAATACACCATTCACAACATGTGCTGGTATAGATGTCTGTTCCCTTCATGACTGTTCCATTGGGAGGGAGTCAAAAGTAGCTTATTCTATTTTCCTTTAGATTAGTATCCTATTTCTTTGGACCATAATCGTTACCATTGTCTGAGTACCTTCTGAGTCATCTTTTCAGTAAGGGCCCTCTCCAGGACACTCAACACGTCTCCAGGTGGCAGATAGGGGAACGTCCTAAAAATATGTAGGGTACCTCCCGTAAAAGGAGTCGTGGACCAAAGGGGGACCTAGCCCCTGGGGGTCCATAAACTAAAACTGGAGTACCCTCGTGCGGGGGCCATAAATACAGGTGGAGAAGGAAGAAGGCCCCTCTGATGCACACTGAGCAGGGCCGACCGGCGTGTGGGCATTCTCGTTAGTTGCAAACTCTCTTACAGCAATAGGTTAAATTATATGGTACTATAGAATGCCATCGTGGGAGGATCCTCTTCAGGAGGACAACTTTTGAAATATGGGTGGAAGATCCAGATTCGAACAACGGCCTCTGCATGTTGGGTATACTGTGTTATGCCCCGGAAAATCGCTCAGGGGTTGGCGTCCCCGCCCGCAGAGCTAAAGAGTGGTAGGTACCGCAAGGTGCCGACTCCTGCCCCTATTGAGGTCACCACCACCTTTGCTGAGGTTAAGTATGAGGTCTTATTACCACCCCTCACCTGATGAGGCAAAGGCTGTATTAGGAGTTATTTTGTACACTGTTTGTGACAACTACCCATCCATCCGGTATTTACCAAGTATTAAAGCGAAAAAAACTGCCTCGGATCGGACTTCCTTCCAGAAGACAACCAAATGTGCGCCCCAAGACAATTTTTACGGATACGTTTACTGTTACCCTCTGCAAGCTATGTGGTCTCTTATCCAAGTTGGATCACCTAGAGCACATGATGAATGAGGTCACCCCTTTTGTAATATGTGTATCTGAGACCAACCTGAATTCTAGCGTCATTGACAGTGAGATCAGTATTCCTGGTTACACTCTACTCAGACTGGATCGCAAAACCCAAGAAGCTCTACTTTTGGTGGAGGTGATGTTGCTATGTACCTTAAAAATGACATCCTTTTTTTGGCACTTTCAATTCCTAGCGATAAGGAGGTCCTTTGGGTTAAAGTTAACCTATAAAAAAAGTCATTTGTTATTGGTACAGTCTATAATCCATCAAAGATGAAAATCACCGAACATCTAGAAGATTGTTTTGAATTTGTGAAGCAAAAGCTCCCTAAATCTTGTATGATAATCCAAAGAGAAGTTAACATTCATCATGGCCACTGGCTGAAAAGTTAATGCAGGGGGCTTAGCTCTGCTAGACAGGAGTCTTGCTTACGGCCTAGAACAACTTGTTTAATTTGACACTTACGTCAGCCATCATGGATCGTCCAGGCTTGATCTCTTCTTATATGATCATTCGGATTCCTTTAGTGTTAAAAGCTATCCTTGTGTTAGCGACCATGTGACAGCTATAGCTCGGGGAAATCTCAAAATACCTTCACCTGTAAAGCACGAGTGGATCATCAGGCAGTATCACCGCACATACTGGGATGGTCTGCGAAACTTCTTATTGGCAAAGCCGTGGAGTAAATTTTAAATGAAGCCCCACATAAAGCAGTGGCACTTTACGAAAAAGCGAGTACAGACACTAATGAGCAATTCGTCCCATCAAAAACAGTAAAAGTATCATTTCAATATAAGCCATGGTATAACGCTGGTTGTAGAAAGGCAATCAGTGCCAGACAGAAGGCTCGCAAGAAATGGCACTCAAATGAATCTGACGAGGACCGGCCGGCTTTTATTAGCGCTCAAAATGAGTCTGTTAAAGCTGTACGTCAAGCTAAAGCCGATTACAAGCACAAGTTTGTAGACACACTGAAAAGTGGCCCTGCAACGCGGTGGTTGAGGGTCGTCAAAGAAGCCAAACCATCATTTAAATCAACGTAATTTACCTCGCTACATGTTGAAGGAACGATGATCCAGTCCAGCCAGGAAAAGGCAGATGCTTTTGCACAAGCTTTTTCAAAGATCACCCAACTTGATGAGGACAGAGTTTCCCCTTCCCCCTTTCCACCACAAACAGATGCAAAAATCACCAGCGTTAACATAACTATTAGGAATGTGCTCAGAATGCTAAGCCAGCTGAATGTTACCAAAGCTTATGAACCTGACAAGATTCCCATTCTCGTCCTTAAAAGATATGCCCCTGAACTTCCTGGCCCTCTCACCTCTCTATATAGAAAATGCTTTGTATCAGGATTATTCCCCAAAGCCTGGATAACTGCTCATGTTGTCTTTGTTCCAAAGGCAGAGTCTGACCTGACTAATTTAGGATCATATCGTCTAATAAGTTTACTGTTCTGCGTAGGTAATGTTTATGAAAGCGTCTTTAATAAGATCTTTACCAATACCTTGAGTCACATCTGTTGTTGGCAGACACGCAATACGGTTTTCACAGAAAACGGTCTACATTAGACTGTTTGATTGCACTGTATCAAGAGTGGGTTGAGCTCCTTTCTCAGGAGCGCGATATTCACCTTCTCTGCTTTGACATCGCAAAAGCCTTTGATCGTGTATAGCACAAGGGACTTCTTTGTAAACTGAAAACCTATGGAAATGATGGTCGACTATTTGACGTGCTTGCTGACCTTCTTTGTCAACTATCGTTGCAAGTTGTCCTCGATGGCTTCATATAAAAAGATCACCCAGTTTTATTAGGAGTACCACAAGGAAGTATTCTTGGGCCAACTCTTTTCTTGGTGTTCATTGGCCCACAACAAGCCAAGCTTCTTGGGCCAAATAACTTTTTTTACGTTTGTAATAGTGTTGTAGCATTAACAAAATTATTGTTCATAGACGACCTAAGGAACAACTTTGTGAAAAAACCTCACCACTTTGCAGATTATACAACAATAAAAACATCAATTGTAAAAGATGAAGATCCCAGTGAACTCTACAGGGAGCTTCAGGCTGACCTGACGAAAATTGAGGCGTATGCAGATGTATGGCTTGTAAGTTTTAACACATCGAAAACGAAAGAGTTTCTAATTTCCAAGGCACATAATATGAGGGCTCTTTCTGATTTTGTCTTCAAAGGAGAGATAATGACGAGAGTTGATACACGGTGCCTTGGAGTGAATTTCTCTTCGGAGCTCTCATCCAATGAGCATCTTAGGAAAATTATATCTTCTTGCAAAAAGAATATAAAAGTTATCATAATATGCAAAAGTCTTCTCCCTGATGATTCTATTCTGCTACTTTTTAATTCCTGCATTACACCTGTCATGGAATATGCATGTCCTCTCTTCGCTGGTACACCAAAAAGCCAGATTGCTAAACTCCAACATATTCAAAATAAAGAAGTGCGTTCAGCAACCTCTGGCAACACGAGAGCTGAAACCTCACAGGTGATCCAGGAATAATTTGATGGGGCGTCCAAATCAGTTTTCTATAAGTACTTGTACAACCCCACATTAGAGGAGCTATCGAAGCTCGTTTCTGATAAAGCAAAGCTCTTGCGATCAACTCGCCCAAGTACACATCGTCATTACTACCTTGAGCAGAGTAATTCCCGCCAAGAATATCTGAAAACGATTTTCACTCGACGATCGGTTGCCACATAGAATAGATTGCCGGCAGAGTTAATCCCGGAAAATCCTTCCGTTGACGCGTTCAAGAGAAGGTATAACAAGTACCTCAGTGTTAGAAAATGAGGTAACTACCAGGACTAGTGGCAAATCATCATCTTTGAAGGAGCCGTGAAGCCTTTAATAATAAAAAAATATAGTCCTTTGTATTTTCAGTTACAAGCCATTGGAAAATTTTACCACGGGGTAAACTTGTTTTAATCAAGAGGTGGACTTGTTTCAATCTTACGAATTTAAGAGGTTAGTTAAGCTAATTGTTATCTTCTTTTTTTTTGTTATCTAAATTGTTATCTAAATTGTTGTATAACCTCTGGTATCTTCTCATATGCAAAAATCCTATTTCTTGCTTCTATCAAATGTAAATTCAAGAGAACCAGAAAAATTCCTTATTTAGACGTGCTACAAGGCTCTAATAACGGATGACCTAAACGATTGTTACTCCTTCGAGGTTTTTCCATTTTGCTTGTGGGTTGGCAGGATTATTTTCCCCTAATCTTTTGGGTCTTCTCCTTCAAAATTCCAAACCTGGTTGAAATGAATACACGGCTAATGTTTTGAATTATTCTTCAAACACGTTGAATGACTATAAAATGACGGTCAAGCTCTTCTGTAGCTTCATTGGACAGTGTCCAGAGAAGGAACACTAGACGATTCTGGGAGATTTTAAAGCTAGTTTTTTTAGTTTGTATATGCTTTTAGGTTTTGACCAGTTTCGTCTGATGGATATCATTTATATCAGGAGAACGGTGTTGGGCCCCCAGCTCAAGCCATCAGATAAATTCCCCTTTTCTAAGTTTGATTTAATTCCCTCTTTGGATTCATTGATTCGTCGCTGGCCTTAGGTATTAATTAAATTTCCTTTCTATCCTTTCTTTTAGCTCAGTTTAATTTTTTTCGTTTAAGTTTACATCTTGTCTTGGAAAAAATTTCCAATTAGCTAGTGTCTGTAAATTCGGGCTTGTGGTTATACATTTACGAAAACTAAATAGGCTGAAAAAACAAGAGAATCTTTTTGTAGCCTGTTGCGAAGGCTCATTTATTCTTATGAGTCGCCATAATTCAGACGTCTTGGAAACATACGCCTTCCGAGAGGAGGCTCTATTGTGTCTTGAGCCTTTTCATTTTTTAAATTCAGTTCTTTTCTGACTATTGTTGAATTCACTGTAAGTTTCTTACTTTTTGATGCCTATAATTTGTCATTCTCGCCTGAGCTATTGGTTTTAGGATATTGATAAGTTTGGTACAGGAAATAACTCCCATGTTATAAAGGTATATTCTGCGAGAGAACGAACATATACGAGGCGTGTTTTTTAAATAAGGTCAGTTTAAACATAATTACACAACAAAAGATTATTCAAAAAACTAAATTTGTTTTCGGAAAGTAAATACTTTACTCTATTTAAAAGCATAGTTGTCATGTTTTTTGTAACACTTATCATACCTTTCAACTAATTTCAAAGTAACATCTGTATAAAAAGCTACCATTTGTTCCAATAATCAATAATTCCCTTCCGTTTTTACGTCGTCATCATTATTGCAATGGATGCCAATTAGGGGTTGCTTGAGGCTGCATTGTCATGGAGAATGACAATTCCCTTTGTCAGCATGCAAAGTTTTGTTTTGCTTTTTTTCGCTCTGCGGAGCTTTCTGAGGGTTAGGCAGTAGGCTCCTGCATTAATAGTGGTTTCTTGTTGCTTAAAGTCAACCAAGAAAACACTTTGCCTATTCCAAAACACCGACACCAGGATTTCATGCTGGGAGAAAGACTGATCCGTCTTAAAATTTTCAGGGATTGTGTATTTTTCAATTTCATGCTCTGTTGCCCCTAGTTATGCGTTATATCCGAAATAAATGTTTCGTCTCCAGTTCAACTGGTTGCCAATGAGTTAGCAACCATTAGGCTATAATGATGACAACGATTTAAAAATGGCAGTGAACTTTTGGTTATTGGAGCCGGTGGCAAGTTTTATGAAGATTTTACTTTAAAAGTAGTTAAGAGGTAAGATCAGTGCTTGAAAAAACTTGGTAACTATGCCAAAAATAGAGTAACGTATGCACTGTCAGAATATAAAATTACTTTTTGGAAATAATCTTTCGATATTCAAAAGGATCTTACTAAAAAAACATTACTCGTC